>WBZZ01001591.1:0-42500 GCA_019918135.1 Paulinella micropora
TGCTGCTGTGGAGACGGGGAGACAGGGTTACCTCCATTCGCTTGCGGAGGAAATCCTACATTGGAAGTGATGCAGCCCTTCTTCTTAAGAACCTCGCACCGGTCCTCGGACCGCTACCACTGCCTGTGGTAGATTCGACCTATGATCTGCAGGATGAGGAAGGCCGTGTCATCCAAGGCCCAAGTCTGAGTTCGGCCTGGATGTCCAGGTCAAACTATAAAGAGGCGAAAGAGCTCGTAGGACCAAGATGTGGCCAGCATCGTGTGCTGAATTTCAGGTTAACTATTAGGTCACTGAGCCTAGCGTCGTTGGAACCTGAACCTGAACCTGTCCAGGTATTCACACGCACTGGATGCCCATTCGTAGTGGACGAAGATTTGCTGAAACTTTTGCGTCGGATGGGGAAGGAGCCCTACAACAACGCTGAGCTCTTGGGCCTGCCGTGGAAAATTTGCACCGAGCAAGGTGAATGCAATGAAGTTAAGCACCAGCGATTGTACGAGGGCCTGCACCGAAACGAGCGCAAACTAGACGAGTTTGTCAATTTGGTTTGCGAACGGATGAAGAAAATAAAATGGCTGGAAGCACATTCCTGGGAGCACAAGCTAAGTGGCTTACCAATTTCCGTCTGCAAGACGCGGGATCTCTCTCACGGAGAGAGGCGAGTACCACTCGGTGCGAGTTTTACGGCGATCGTTTGCTGGGAAGGAAACTGCATTGCTGCAGCTGCAGGGCATCGAATACAAGTTCAAGGTTCCTATGAAGGCTGGAGAGGAGTTGCACTATTGGATCAACACGGAAGCTGGCCCAAAAAAATTGCTGCTCCATAAGGTGCAGTTTAAGTCCAAAGACGGCACGGTGGGCACCCATACATTTTTAATTACTGGTTTGCTCCGGGCTTCGCCCGGAGTTAACCGCCGTTAAAGTTCCGAGGAGACGTTTCGCTTTTACGGTAGTCCGGTTGGCGCGGCGTAGCCGTGCCGGCGGAGCCGGCGCGTGTTTGATCCGGCGTCTGGTTAGGCCTAGGTTGGAAAGTTGGGAAGATCGAAAGATCTTCCCAACTTTCAAACTCCCGCCCACCCTTCCCTTGTTTTGTTTTTGTTTGTCCTTTGCTTCTGTCTGCTCTGGGCTTTTGGTGGTGTTCGGTGATCGCTGGTGGCCTCCGCTGGTTCTGCTCGCTCCGACTTCGTCGCGTCTCCCTTGGACTGTTTTGGTGCTACCTTCGGTTGTTGCCGTGAACAACTAGTCACTAGGTTGGCCTGCTCATTGTGCTTGGTGCCTTCCCTTGTTTAGTGTAGGTTTGTTCCAGTCCTTGGGATTGTTCAGTCGCTCTAACATTAGTTTGCCGTCCGCTCTCCCCTCCTCCGCCCGGTTTCTCTGTCTGGCTTTAATAGATAGTGTTATTCCATTTCTTTGTTTTTTTCCTTTCACTATCCCCTCCTCCACCCGGTCTTCTTAGTTGACTAGTAGAGCGTGCCGGTATTTGTAATGTTCGGTTTCAGTACTCAAGTTTTTAGGTGCGGCTGTCTGTGTTCCGAGTGGACATCAGAGCCGTCAACTTTTAGTGTTTTGTAAACTTGAGTCCTGAAATATTTGAGCCTAGCCCCTTTCCCTCCACACTACTCCGACGAGTTCGGAAGGTTAGGCCAATAAAGCTTTTCTGTTCTCTTACTAAGTAAATTCGAAACTATGATACGGAAACTTTAACCAAGGGTGCGAAGAGCAAGCAACCAGAGTCCATGGTTGCGCTTCCAAATTACTGCCCCAAAAATTCCAATGGGGGTCGTCCTTTTAAAGGTCAACCTGCCGCGATAGCGGAGGCCTTCGCCCCTTCTTCCTCTTCTTCTTCTTCCTCTTCTTTTTCTTCCTCTTCTTCTTCTTCTTCTTCTTCTTCTTCTTCTTCTTCTTCTTCTTCTTCTTCTTCTTCTTCTTCTTCTTCTTCTTCTTCTTCTTCTTCTTCTTCTTCTTCTTTTTCCTCTTCTTCTTCTTCCTCTTCTTCTTCTTCTTCCTCTTCTAAGAAAATCGACATTTTGTTCTGGTAAAAACAGTCAGACAAAAAGTGGCTTGCCTGACGACTGCTGTTGGATATCCATTTATCATATTGGGAAGCAAGGAGGGAGAGGTTATGCTGCGCACAAAACGCTGGGCCGAAATCCAGGAAAAGCCCCCGCCAATCTTGTTTTCGGTCAAGCTTTGAGCACGCCCCAACCGGTAAGACGGGAAAGCCCAGCAGACGACCCACCTACAAGGTGGTAGCTGATATTGCAGGGGAAGAGCCTGAGCGCGATTTGGCCAGCTGGAAGGAGTTGCCGAAGTTGCCAGACGCGGCCGGCCCCAGCGACAACACCACCTCCACTTCTGCGCTGGAAGAAGACAAGGATTCATTGTCTTGGTCTGACGATCCTGACTTGGACGAGCTGGGTGCTGATGATGGAGGCGATCCATACGGTGACAAGCTCGATTCCGAATGCGACGATGAGCTGGAAGAAGACAAGGACTCATTGTCTTGGTCTGACGATCCTGACTTGGACGAGCTGGGTGCTGATGATGGAGGCGATCCATACGGTGACAAGCTCGATTCCGAATGCGACGATGAGCTGGGTGTGCTCAACAATTCAGACGACGACGAAGCTTCGGTCGATCTACGCGAGGAAGAAGACAGATCATCGGAGCTGAACGACGCTGTAACACCGGGGGTACGACGGAGAATCCCAAGAGCTTGCAAGGGCAACAGCCTCTCTTCCAACTGCCAGGCTCTCTAGGTCCGGATACCATCGGACTCGGACTCGGATAGTGAATACAAGCCCTCCACTGAGGAAGAAGAAGAAAGAGAAAGAAGCGACTGAGATATGTGCGCTCTCGCGAGATAGGCCCCCCCTATTGTGCCCTGTTTTTTGTTTTTGTGCGCCGCCCTCTCGCGCGCATCTCCGAGCGAGTGGAGAGGTTTGTGTGTGTGTGGGCCCTCCCCTTATCGTGCCCTGTTTTTTGTTTTTGTGCGCCACCCTCTCGCGCGCATCCTCTAGCGAGTGGAGAGGTTTCTGTGTGTGTGTTTGTGTGTGTGTGTGAAATCTTCGCTGTACTGTAATAAAATAATGTTTCTGGTGTATTTCCTCAAGAGTGCGGAGGCGACAACGCTCTCGCAAGCGCAACCAGTGCGGGGGTTTGGTCGCCACGTTGACCGATCGCCTTTCTTAGTAGAGTTATTCACTATCATCTATACGCATCTCAAGGGAGAGGCAAAGCGATTGGTCACAGACCTAGTCAGAGATGGAACACCGGAATTTGGGCAACAACCTGACGCTATGTGGAAAAGGCTTAAGGACAGGTATGGGAAAGGCAATCCCAGTGATCTGCTGGAGAAGCAGAGGAGGATAGCTAGATGGGAGTTTAAATCGTCTACGCAATACGAAGGGCAGATTGCTGAATTTGAATCAGTAAGGGATCAGTTGGCCAAGAAGGGTCATCACCCCTCTGATTTAAGCTTTGAGCAAATTATTCGCGATGCGATAATGGGTCCGGAAATGAAGGACAAGGAGGTGCAGACCGACTGGAAGCAGTGGTTACTGGTAGCCGATTTTGAGAAAGATAAACAAGCATGGGACGTGCATCAGTGGTGGCAAGAGCTGAAGAGAAAGGCAAAGGACATTGATCTGCAAAGAGAGAGTGAGAGAGAGAGAGAGAGAGAGAGAGAGAGAAAAAGGCCAGCAAGAAGGCAAAGGCAAACGCTGCGAAGGTTGAAAAGAAAAGACCATTCACTACCCCATGCCTGTACTTCCAAAAGGGAAGGTGTAAGAAAGGAGGAGAGTGCCAATACATGCATCTCAACGATAAGCTGAAGGGGATTTGTTTTCTCTTTAGTAAGGAAGGAGACTGCAAGTATGGGAGTAAGTGCAAGTTCTCGCACTCGGGGAAGGAAAAGTAAGGTGGAAAGGGTACACGAGGGGAGGAGGAGCAAGGTGGTGGCAAGCGCAACCAAAAGGGCAAAAAAGATCAGAGTAAGAAGGAGAAGAAGTGCTTTAACTGCAAGGGCAAGGGGCACTATGCCTCCAACTGTAAGATGCCCTGTCTCCGGTGTGGAGGTGATCATCCTTTGCCAAAGTGCACCCATGGCCCCGATGGGAACGTAGAGCAGCCTGGAGCAAAGGCTAAGGCCGACGTCGACATGGTCAAAAAGAAGTCCCCGGGAGCTGACACAAGTGAAAGCTCTGAAGAGGAAGAAGATGGGGAGCTCAATCGTGCCTTCAGTCTACTTCAGAGAAGGAAAGCAGCGCGGGCCTACATGGTGAAAGGGGGTGGTAGCAAAACTGTGAGTAGGGGTGAGGAAGTGCCCACACCTGAAAGGCGTGTCAGTAGGGCGCCTCAACCTGAAAGCAGTGAGCTAGCTGGTATCACCAGTCAACGAGAAGGAGAGTTGGGCGTGTTCCCGGAAGTGAGCAACTATGAGGAGTTTAACAACTTTGTCAATGCCCTGACTGCTCCTAGGGTGGACGACCGGGCGCCTGCGACGAATGTGGAGGCGCAAGAGGCTGGCGAAGAGCTGGGGGCGATCCAGGCGGGAAGTGGTTTGGGCGGGAAGTGGTCTGAGCGGGGCTGCCGCGCTTCATGCGGGCGGCTCTGCAGAAGATACTACGTACTCTCGTTTGGCTGAGGCTGCGGAGGCTCTTCTCAACGCTGGCTACGATTACGTGCCAGTGCGGGTGAGCGATGGTAATATTGACTGACGGGGGGGCGAAGGCGATCCCAGGGTCCCTGCCGGGTCAAACCCCAAGCGAGCCTGAAGAAGAGAAGAAGGTGCCAACTAGGAAGAGATGGCTGGAAGGAAAGGAACCATGAGAAGATGACGAGTTCTACGCATGGGACAGTGATGCCACATACGACTCCCGCCAAGAAGATGAAGAGGAAGCTCCTACCGCGGTGAGACAATACCGGGACAATGGGGGCGCAGTAACGCATGAGTTTAGACAATACCGTCCGAGACTTGATCAAGTCGTCCGGTTTACACAGAGGCTCTGAGTCAGTACGGTGAAGTACCGGTTTAAAGTCAGTGTCTCAAAAGAGTAAAAGACCTCATTTTATTTAGTAGAGATTGCACTTTGGCGTTTGAAGGCTGGAAGGAAAGTGAGAATGCGACTCTCTGATTGCGCAAAAGCGCGTGACTGATAAAGGTTATTAAAAGTTGTTACCAGGAAGAGTATTCACACTGTAAAAGGATCGAGCCTCAGTCAAAGAAAAGACATTCCAGACTTCTGTAGAAATACTGGAAAAAGCCTGTTCTGTTGGCTAAATCCCCGAGATATAGTAAGGCAATACAAGGGAAAATGTCCGTAAGAAAATGGTAATGCGCCAATGGCGTACCAACGGGTAAGGGGAAAAATCTAACGGCTACCCTGCCAACTGCTCTATGGAATAGATAATTATCATTATGTAAACTAACTAAAGCCAATATCAATAAACGATATATTTATCATCCTAATGCTATCCACTAAGCTAGTAACATATATACATATGTTCAGTTACCATACTAAGCAATAGACATAAGCTATCTCTGACGCACCCCCCGAAATCAATATTTTCAACAGAGTGAAATGTTGATTTCCAATCAAGAGATATTTGATGCAAAAATATGAAAAGTAAAGACAATATCGCATATACTGTCTCAGCGGCGCAAAAGAGGTCAAAAAAAAAAATTAGTATGTATATATAATTATGCAGACCGACAAACAAGTTAAGTGTGAAACACCGATAAGAATATAATCACATCATATTAGACAAACAAACGGAAACAATCACATCAAAACAAGCCTATCGCTCGCGCCATCATGCCAATCACGCACGCAATCAACAAGTAGAAGTAAATAGATATAAACTTCACGACAAAGCGACCAAAGCACATCAAGATATGATATCAACATAGTACGTGTTACTCGCAAAACAATAATCTCGCCAACATAAGAACAATGGCACAGACGTCATCAAACCCAGCCATGACATACTAAAATGCAAGCCAATCATATCAGGCATCGTGCCATGCGAGATAAAGACATAATTTATGTATGCGGTAACAAAAAAAAATAAGAACAGAAAACAAATTTAGTTATGGTATGCTGAACGACAACCAAAAACCAACATTGACGATATTTGAATTACAAAACGACCATTACAAGTCAAAACGAAGCAAAAACCAGCAAATGATCAACAATACGCAATAACCAGCCCTAGCTATGCTTATCGCTCATTCACTGCCGCTTAACTGTCTACACGCCCCCTCATCTTGCCTATGTCCTAGTCACATATGTGTATATAAGCTATATACACGACACATGAGTTATGCAACGCACTAACACACATGATGCGTCCCGCGCTGCGCAAATATGCAACATTTTGTCAGTAAGGCACATACGTGTTAAGCATACTGTTTTTACTTTAATTTCTGACTCCTGACTCGTCTTAGTCTATCTTGTCTGACGTGACGCTCCTGTCTAAGCTACCAGCTGACATATACATCACATTGACATTGCAATTATCCCCACCATGACAAAAGATCATACAAACACGCGCAAAACGTCCCTGCTGATGTTTCAACATACAGTCATTCATCACCAAACATCGCTATGCAAAAGCACACAAGAAAATTAGTACATGACATTAGGTAGGACTTGTGTCCTGCAAGGCGTACAACCCCGCTGCAAAACACACAGCAAACCATGTCAAAACGCCAAACTAAGCGCTAAATTGGGACGGTAACCTGCACATAAGCATTAGAAACAATAATACCACCGTATCATGCTAAAAAAATCATAGCACCGCTCCCAAAACTAATATCCTTGACTTCGCGCTATATACTTCTGCATTACAGCTGTACTGCTTCTATCCTGAGCTGTTATAGCTATCCACTAACTATGCGGATGGAAAGACTGTTCTGGGTCAATCAAATTGTCTGCTTATTACATTAAAACTTGTTTTAGAGTTAAATTAGTGACATAGAACATCATCAGCCAACCATAGACCATCGATACCGGCAAACGCACCACATCGCCTGTCTACCTGGCTATTCTCGCAACTACGACACTATTCAACCCTAGTTGAGCTAACCCCAGCTAGCCTGCTGCGCTATATACTCCTAATCTAGCCTTGAGTACTATTAGTTACTACAGCACCCGCTTTAGTTACTCTAGAGACTCATTCCTTAGAACTAGACTTTCGTACAGCCTCTTAGCACAACTTGCAGCCTGCGCCTTCCTCGCTAAGTTACTCAACTGTCCTAAGACTAGCTTCTGCGACTACTTGGCTAATCTTAGCTCGCTTTAGTACTATTACTACCTCCTAGTACTAATGCCTGTGTCCTAGACACCCCCCGAGCTCCTAGACCGCAGCTATCTTACTTTAGCTGTCAGCCATACCTATAGCTATCCGCCATCATGCCCGCCTGTATGCTAAGACATACTCCATCGCGCAGACCCCGTGGAAGAAGTCTCTCTGATAGAAATAGTTCAATACACGACTACTCAATACTCCCTAGATAACAACTCAGCAACTACCGATCAAAAGACAACATGTAACATAGCTCTGCAACCACATGACCATCATACGTACACGAGTACGCACGCGGACTGACAGAACAAATCCTGTCTGCTGCATTACCACTCTACACGCTGCAAACACTATCGAAATGATAATAATACTTACTGCCAATGAAATAGGTGACCAAACCATCTCACAGCTATAAGACTAATCGATCTAAGCTGATTACTGACTAATTACCTTAGGAATTAATGTTATGTCTAAGTTACGAGGCTAGCATTGAATTAACTTCCTTGACAGCTACGAGCTCTTTCCTAACTTACTTCCTTAGCTAACGGATTAGTTCTAGCTCAAATTAGGGTTACTAGGGCACTTTAGAAACTCTCAGCACACTCGACGTAGTCCCGCCGCACGCCAAGACATACACACATGACATCTCGCTTTGCGCTAACTAGTCTAAGGCAACGCGGCTTGAGCTATGCTTTACTATTCTTTAAGCGAAAGCCTGCTGCTAATTACCCTAAACTGCATTATGCAATAATGTAACACTGCTGCCTGACTGTATAACAACCTGATGGCTATCCTGCGGCTCATAACTAGACACACACAAACAAGCACCCGGGCATTCCCCGCACATGAGTAGTAATCATACATTCAATCACACACGAAGAAGAAAGCACTAAAAGCCCCTCTATATCAGTCTAGCTACCTCCCTCTCACTTACCTATCACTATCGTACGCGTGTATGATGTAATGTGACCATACACGAAAACATAAGGAACGAGAGGTGAAGTCATGCATGAGAAGGTCATATGACTAAAACATTACAACATGAAAGTTTCATATTATGACAAATCAATCAACAACTTACATACAGACTCATCATCAGTGCATGCATCAATGAGGACACATGCTATGCTTGAGACAGACAATGTGTGCCACTGAACACACGCATCAATGCCTCGAAAACATATTGCACTCTCCACTCTCTGTAGCTATCACGCTGTACTGACGTCTGTATTGACTGTCGCTGCGCGCTGACTGTCCTGACTACACAAATGTAACAATTATTTAGTAAATTAAGAACTGCCTGTTAGTTATGCTATTATTATTCGTTCTTGTGCTAATAGTGTCTCTCTCTCTCTCCCTCCCTCCCCCCCCCCCTCTCTCTCCCTCTCTCTCCCTCTCTCTCCCTCTCTCTCCCTCTCTCTCCCTCTCTCTCCCTCTCTCTCCCTCTCTCTCCCTCTCTCTCCCTCACTCTCTCTCTCACTCTCTCTCTCTCTCTCTCTCTCTCTCTCTCTCTCTCTCTCTCTCTTAACTTGACTTACGCTGACTACACTCTAGACTCACAACCCAACGCGCATATGTATATCTGTGCTATTAACCACAAAAAACATGCCTCACTGGCCTATCTGTCCTCTCGCTATGTGTAACATGCCTGCAAACCCACAAACAAACATAAGCACTGCTTATCCTTGCCTGCTTAAGCATGTCGAGCTCCTGCTGCGCTCTTACTGCCTATGCACATGACATGTCACTACACACAATCACGTCATTGTTAAAACATGACGCATGCATCCACTAACTTTCCTAGTAGTTGCGCACGCCCTATCTGCCAACATACAGTAAGCATAACATGAAACAAAGTGACATTGAACAGCTATACCGACTTAATTGACACATTCATACCGACACATGTCAATACATTGACCCAACACCACGCAATACATACATGGATGCCTGTCGCCTTATCTGTGTGTGTGTTAGCGATTCTGTGCAGCTTAGCATTCTTTACAGCTAGTTTACTTCTGCTAGCTGTCTAGCTTGCTAGCTTACTGCTTACAAGGTTCGTTCTTGCTATGTTTTGTGAATCTGACTCATCTCACCCCCCTTTTTGCCTATCCGCTAGACTACCTGCCTTTAGAGTGGATAGTGGATGGGTAAAAATAAATCTGGTGGCTCTATACTCTCTCCTGCGTTTCTCTACTCTCTGTAGCTATCTGGCTATTTATTACTTAATCTAAACTACAGAAATACAACAAACATTAGGAAGAGAATACTTACCTGTTTCCCGGAGTCATTGACTGACGACACAAATGAATATTGTGTCCCTCTAACCTGACCTTCACTGTTCTATCGTTAGTACCTCTACTCCTAGCTAGCTATCGGGGTATGGTAGCAATACAACGAGTGATGTAGAATTTTACAAACACACACGTACATCAAGGCCCCAACAACTATTAACATAGGCATGTAGCTGAATGAAATGTAGATCAAGCAAAGACACATACATCACTATCATCATGCAACACAACTGAATGCGACACACGACAACAACATTCCTAGCTATCTCGCTGTCTAGTATGGCACTGTGCTGTAAAGGAAACATATTATATAGCACGTAGTATATATAATATAAGATTATATAATATAGTAAGACTAAATAACCACATATGCAAAATGGGTAACAAGTGTGACACAAATGTGACATAAATATGACACAGATACTTTGAGGTAAAATGTGTCACAGATGTGGCACAAATATGACACAAAGTAACGGATCATTTGTGGCACATTTGTATCACAAATGTAAATTATATAATATTACATTGGATAAAAATAAGATAAAAAAGTAAACTAGTATCAGATACGATTTAGTGTTATACTCATATGGTTGCGGCATGCCACAGGCAAACATATATGTAGTAAGAAAACGTATGTGATATGATGTGGTTATACAATCAATGACATCAACGACGACGATGGAAACAACCACAACAACAACAACAACAACAACAACAACAACAATAATAATAATAATAATAATAATAATAATAATAATAATAATAGTAAAGGTAATAATGATAATAATGATAGTAATAATAAAGGTAATAATGATAATAATGATAATAATAATAGTATCACCATCATAATTGTCATTCATTATGATCATTTTAATCATCAAAATTGTCATCATTATAAATATAGTAATATAACATAAAGACCATAACACAGTATGATAAGTGCCACATAGATAATATGTTATGTATGTTGTATGAAATATAAATTATTAAAGCATAATATAATATAATATGATGTATACGTAATGTAACGATGTAATGTATGTCGTGTGTGTGTGATGGTGTAGTGTAGTGTGTTGTAGTACTACATTGTGTAATGATGTAATATATAACACAATATAATATAATATAATATAATATAATATAATATAATATAATATAATATAATATAATATAATATAATATAATATAATATAATATAATATAATATAATATAATATAATATAATATAATATAATATAATATAATATAATATAATATAATATAATATAATATAATATAATATAATATAATATAATATAATATAATATAATATAATATAATATAATTTAAAGCTTACAAACCTTGGTCCGGATCCCAAGTCTTGTGTGTACATTGTATATATTATATGTTATGTATATGTATATGCATGTTTTGATATGTATTACCTCTAAAACATAGAGACAATAGATCACACTACATATGCATATGCATTGCATTTACCTGCATATACATTAACACTGTGCAGTTGCACAAACAAAACAACACATTGTTAATCATACACTAGCAAAGCAGTCGCACCCCCCCAACTCACTAACTACGCACTAATGCTATAATGCAGGGTATGTGAACTGAGTGGAATGACCTGTTGAACACTTCTTGTTCCTGTTGACTAACTAGCCAGCAAACAATGTCCTGCAAACTAATTAGCACAACTAAATGACATAAAATCATTTGTTAAGTTATAATTACCAACACGACCATAGACTCAGTAGGTATCTTACACGTCTGCTCAACCTAACATCTTGTCTACATCAATCTACCGTACAAACATCCTCACGCAGCTATTCATGACGTTTCTTACTTACTTGCTACTCTATTAGCTTGCTATCTTATCCAAATTTGCTTTCCCCTGCCTGTGGTCCCTCAATTCTCTCTTGTCTCCAAATTACTTCCTGTTACTTTACAATTTTATCTTAACTGCCTCTCTTTCTGCGCTCTTTCTATCTGTCTGTCTTAGTCAGCATCACTTTTAAACTTACCTCCCGTGAGGCTATCTTTAGACCAACTGTCTATCTCATGTCTATCCTTTCATTCTATCTCTGTCTGTACATGTCACCCCCCCAATCCAGTCATTGCTCCAACCAGACCACCATGAGGCAAGCAAATCAGCAACAGACGAGATAAACACAATGAACACTGACAAACACTTATAACATATCATGTAAATCAAATACTAAGCAAAAGAAACACACTTTTGAGCCTATGGACCTACCAAACTCTCTAAATACTGACAAACATGGAAACATATAGTCAACACTCGCACTGCCTGTTCAAGTTTTAAGATTCTACTCCCTATCCTTAGCTCTACTATCTACCTAACAGCCAGAGGAGTAAGATAAAAGAAAAAGGAAAGAGATCTGTACTATTACGCGGCCCAAGGTCCGTTGCTGGTCCATGAAGAAGAAAAAGAAAAGGCGATGACGCATGTTGACTCCCCGAGGGAACCAAACCACGACAGGCAAAGAACAACTGTCGTCGACGTCTGAAGTCTCTCCTTGCCTGTGCACACACCAGTGCTAAAACAAAGGAAGAGAACGAGGTAGAAGAGATTCATGACTTCCCTTCTGTGGGTCTGTTAAGGGAACAGACCCACCCTCCTGCCACTCCTGGCAACGAAGGCAACCACGAGCGCCAACACGCCACCAATGGAGAGCAAAGCGAGCTGTCCAGTCTCATTCCCTGAGACTCAAAGAAAAAGAGAGAAAAGAAGAAGAAGAAGACCACGCGACTGTCACCTCCAGTGACTCACAGTCTAAAAACAAATAAAGAACTGTGTCCAGAAAAATCGTCAAGATTCAGCTAACATGTCTGACAAAAATGAAAAGTTGTGGGAGGGTGAACTATCCACCTCCTAGCTATAAGAAGCAACTAACTAAAGCAATATCTGTCCCTCGACTCTTATTTTAGGTCTTTGTCTTGGGGTTCAATCTATAAGACCTCTGAGCTTTGTTGGGCTTACCTATGGCCTCTTGTACTGTGCTCCTCAGCTCTTTCTGAGAGAGAACCTATTCTATCTATCACCATAACTGACACTGAGCTAACAGTTCTCACCTCTTCATTAAGACTAACTAGTCTTTTGTTATCTGCCTAATGACATTCAGTCTGGTGACCCTTCTGTACACCTACTGTCTCTGTCTCGCTGTATGATTTCGCGCTATCTCGCCTATATCTATCGCCTATAACCCCAAGACTTATCCAGTCTACCTCCTATCATTGGGATAAGGGATTTCGGCTTAATCTGAGCCATTTTAAGACCTTAGAGCTCTGGTTTTGTTGACGCAGCCCATGACAACTCCGCGACGACTAGCAGAAAACTTTGAGCTCGTCCTTGGTGCTTGGACACACGCAACATTCCCGCTGCTGAGCTCTTACTCACCAACCACCAGGTGAGGCTTTCCTTCAGTGACGGTCACGCCAGTGCAGTCCGTTTGCATCGTCTGCATCGCTCGCAGAGAAACGACTTTTCTTTTCTCAGATCGCTCAAGGCTTCATAACCGTCCGAGACTTGATTAAGTCGTCCGGTTTACACAGAGGCTCTGAGTCAGTACGGTGAAGTTCCGGTTTAAAGTCAATTTCTCAAAAGAGTAAAAGACCTCATTTTATTTAGTAGACATTGCACTTTGGCGTTTGAAGGCTGGAAGGAAAGTGAGAATGCGACTCTCTGATTGCGCAAAAGCGCGTGACTGATAAAGGTTATTAAAAGTTGTTACCAGGAAGAGTATTCACACAGTAAAAGGATCGAGCCTCAGTCAAAGAAAAGACATTCCAGACTTCTGTAGAAATACTGGAAAAAGCCTGTTCTGCGAGATATAGTAAGGCAATACAAGGGAAAATGTCCGTAAGAAAATGGTAATGCGCCAATGGCGTACCGAACGGGTAAGGGGAAAAATCTAACGGCTACCCTGCCAACTGCTCTATGGAATAGATAATTATCATTATGTAAACTAACTAAAGCCAATATCAATAAACGATATATCATTCATATGTCACACCGAGTCAGTTAGTTCGGAGGAACTTTTCCTGCAAAGAGGAGAAGGAGAAAAAATACAAGAGTTGTACGTTTAATAAAGTGCATACACGAGGGTTCCCCACTGTACATGTAGTCAAAACTACAAATAGTGATTCCGACATTTTTCAATCTGTCGGAGACTGTAGAAACTTTAAGTGTTGGTTGGAAACTAACCTGTTGCGTTTATTTTTTTATTTAAATTCCTGGTTTTTTGTGTCGGGAACCCTACAGGAGTGTCCAAAATGTTTCCATCAACTTTTATTTATTTTGGTACATTGCATGCAGCGTGACAGGCTCCTCCGGCGGAGTAATTGTAGGCTTTTCAAGACGAGTTTTTCAGCTGGCACAACTTTTTTATCATTATCGATAGGGGTGCTGACATAGGGAAAATGTCCCACTTTGTCCCATCAGCCACTTTTTTCCGAAATAGAAGGATACAGACATGGGAATTCGATCTATGATGCAAGGAAGACATCGTCACAGGTCCAGAAACACAAATATGATTGAAGAAATATGTGAAAATCAACTTGTATTTTTTTCTCCGTGGCTTTCTTGTCTGTCTGGTCTGTTTTACTCATTTGAGTCGTCTTGTAAATGGGTCCTCTGTGTCTCTTTGCTTTATTCCTTTGCCTGTTGTTGTTTTTTTCTCTCCCTCTGTGGCTCGTGTACTTACATATATAGATCCTGAACCGTAGGCAGCTAGATAAATGCGGAGAATAGATGTGGGAATAGGTGCAATGATTGTCTTGGATGGCAACGTTGTAATACTTACTGTTTTGCTTTCTTTTGATAGATGCCAAACAAGGGATGGTGTCGAGTGAAGTCTGGAGGCCATGCCCACAAACCGCAATCCAAACAGAGTGCTCGTGCTCGGGGGAGGAATAAGAGGGCGCGACTTCGAGAAGACAGAGAGGCAACTGAGGGAACTGAGGCGTCCAGACAGGTAAGAAAAACTGTATCTTTGCCTTGATGTGCGATTTCAGCAACTGTGTGTTGTAGTCATAGCAATATATGTGTCTGTGTCTTATAGCACATGCAGGCAAACTGTTTTGTGTGGTTGGCAGCTCAGTAAGTATAGAAACACAGTCTATAGAGCACTTCAGTTGCATAAAAGTCGCCTTTTTTCCAAACAATAGAAATCTTGTGCTGTTCGGCTCTCATACAGCAAATATACATACTTATATACCTATGTGTGCATATAGATAGTTGTATATATATAAAGTCCATTTTGAAATGAATACATGCATGTTTTGGTTGCATTCTGATAAAAGCATAGATGTATGCCCATAGGTATGTATGTATGTATGTATGTGTGTATGTGTATGTGCATGTATTGTGTATGTATGCATGTGTCCCCCTCTTTACTTCTTTCTTCTGTCTCTCTATATCTATCTCTTCTCCTCTCTCTCTCTCTCTCTCTCTCTCTCTTTCTCTCTCCCATATGTATGTATGTATGTATGTAATGTATGTATGTATGTATGTATGTATGCATGTATGTATGTATGTATGTATGTATGTGTGTGTGTATGTATGTATGTATGTATGTATGTATGTATTTCTTTTCTCCTCTCTTTCTCTCTCTCTCTCTGTGTCTCTCTCTCTCTCTCTGTCTCTCTCTCTCTCTGTCTCTCTCTCTCTCCTCCTTTCCCTCTCCCCCCCCCCCCGCAGGATGTGAACAGCGATAACGCAGAAGAGGCCGATGTTAAGGTCGCCTTCGTGGATGACGATGGGGAACGGGTTGTTATGGAGCCGCTGACACTGCCTTCCGATGCCAAACTCCAGCACGCGTGGACCAACGGGCAAGGAAGATCTCGCATGCAGCTGCAACGCTACACTACACGCTACGCCGAGTACATCATCAGCTGTGGCCCTCGTTGTCGGAAGGGGCAGACGATCAACAGCAAGACGGTCAAGGAGAGGGCGAGAAGGACAAAGGAGATGGTGGGCGCGTTTCAGACCTTGCAGCTCCGCGGCGCTCACCTCGACTCAGACGACTCCGAGGAGATTACCGTGGTACTGCAGTCTATGGGAATCCTGAGCTCTCTCTCTACAAGCCCTTCGACCATCACATTCGTCAGCTAAGCTTCAAGCTAATTTTAATGGCTGATCTCAAGGGTCTTTCAGACGCGACGTTGAAGCTCCTCCTGAAGTGCGTGGCCCCTCCGTTTCTGAACATGGCCCGGGTACCACCCCCCCCCCGCCTCCCTAGTACCAACCCCAATTCAATCTTCACCCCCCCCCCCTCCTTTTTTCTTTTCTTTTTTTTTAGATCACTAAAGCAAAAAGGGAGATTACCGCGACGATCAATACCGATTTTGGGCTCGTGGCGTCAGAGGATGGCCTTTCCGTCAGCGCGGACCCTGCGCGTATCTTCGCCTACTATGTGCGTCGTTACTTGCCTGAGGTCGAGCCGGGGGGGGCCACACCAAAACTGCATTGCGTTATCTCTGGGGATGGTCTCAAGACGGGGGCCACCCTCCACACCGTGGTGATTAGTCTCAAGCTTTTCGCCACTGTTGGACAAGGACAAGAGAGGAAGTTACTGGAGGGAGCACCTGCGCCAACTTCACAAGAAGCTTTGTTTTGCGCCTTCATCGCACGCTGTAAGGAGAACTTCGAAGACCTTGAGAGATTCACAGGTGACTCTCATAATTGTGCCTTTTTCTTGTGATTCACTCATGCCTTTTTGTTCTTGCAGCTAACTTGTCTGACTACCTCCGCACGATCCAGGAGGCCAAGCAGGGAGACTGCGGGGAGTGGGTCTCACCTGAGACACGACGCCATTTCGAAGTGGAGTTCTACATAGCCGGCGATATGAAGTGGCTCCTGACCCTCGCTGGCCAGAAGGGCGCCATGGCGAAGCATTTCTGCTTTTTATGCTCCTGCTCGTACGAGGACATCGGAGACTTCGACCTCAACTGGGAAATCGACAGAGACAATGCAGAAGCTTAGATACTCCGGGTAAAAAGTTTGATCGGTGCCTGTTCGACTTTGTTCCTCGAAAAAATTGGGTTGATGACCTTCTCCATATGAACATCCGGATTTCGGAAAGATTCGGGGATAGAATAGTGTCTGAAATTATTGCGGGCAGGCCGGATAGCGGCTGGCCTACCCAACTCCCCCCTGAGTCCACCAAAGACGCTCGAATATCTGCCCTAGCCAATCGAATGTTGAATATGGATCCACAGTCCGGGCAGACCATCAGGGAAGGAAGGGCAGTCACCGGCTTCAAAATTTTTAAAAACCGAGATAGTGAGGGATGGAAATGGCATGGTTTGAATCGCGGGCCTTCTCTCCGGAAATTTTGTTCACAAGTAAAAGAAGGCACTCCCCTTCTCTTTGAAACCGCCACATGTTAATGTTAATAATAATATTATTTGACTTACTTGAACAGTTTGCAACCTAATTTCTAGTACTATTCACATTGTATTACAATTATATTAATATTAATATTAATATTAATATTAATATTAATATTAATATTAATATTAATATTAATATTAATATTAATATTAATATTAATATTAACAAAAATTTTCTAGGTAATTTAGACTTTGCCGATCTCATGGCTCCGGGTCGCTGGGTGATTATCAAACCTTTCCTCATCAGTTGGTACCAACAAGTTTGCAAGTTGGAAAACCGCGTTTTGAACTGGAAAGCAGAAGATGCTGACAAATGGCAATCGCAAACCCGCAATTTATTCAAGTCTTTGGTTTCTGAGGATTCAGCGATCACTCCACCGCACAACATTATACTACAAGGCGTCTGGGCCACGACACCAGGTGCGAATATCAATTCCCGAGTCAAGGTGAATGGTCTTGTTGATGGCGAGGGCAAACAGGAGTATGCTAAGTGGAGTGACGGACATTGGGTTCGTAAGTTCGAAGTGGATCCTATCCCTACTTACGACGAAAGTTTTATCACTCCTTACATACATCACTCTTGCAATCACGTCAGCGAATTCCTCAAAACAGTTGGAAATATTTGGCTTTTCTCGCAAGAGTCGCTTGAGCTCATGAATAATTTACATGGCATGTTGTTTTTCAAGCGTAACTCCAGACGCTGTGGCTGGATGCTTGAAATAATGCATGCTCAATACCGTTGATTGGTCGGAAGGTCGGAACGCCGCAAGTTGCTTTTATTATTAACAATACAATATGTCACAGTACTGTTTCTGATAATCATCTTCAGCGATATGAATTTTATTCAAGCAGTAGTGTGACAAACTACATTCAACTTGCAAATGACCCCTCTTTGAACTCATTTTCTTCAATTAAATTTCGAGAGACGACAATACTGCCACCGAGTACATCGTTTGAAAGCACTTGAAGTTGTTTGGAGCTTTCAAACAATTGATTCAGACTCCTCTATGCCCTGCTGATTAACCGAAAAAGCTGAGAGCTCAAAGTGTGCGACTTTGTTACTTAAATGCAGGTTGGTAATGACTTTCCCTGATGATCATAGTTATGCTAGCTGAAATGTCAGCACCAGCCCATTTGTTCCATCATTGACAGGTAAAATTACATCTAAATAGAGAACTACAGCAAGTACTTTTTTCAATAATCGCTAATATCTAAATGTGTAATCTGAAATGTGTAACCTCCGAAAAGTTTATTGCAAAAAGTTCACACTGGACGTAACATCCCTAAACTCGTGTAAAGAGTGCCATGCAAATAAAATAAAATAAAATAAAATGAAAATATAATAAAAAATAAAAAATAAAAAATAAAAGTAATAATTATATGGATATACATATATATAAGTATATGTAAGTATATAACCTGCAAAAAATTGACACTGGACATGACATTGTTGTGTATGTGTGTAATCATTCGTGAAATATATGGCATAACCTCCAAAAAGGCAGTCCGAAAAGTTGATACTGGACGTAACTTCATTATAAATCATGTGTTGTGTTTGCATGTGTAAGCATTCATGAAATGATATGTACATGATCAATCAACACCGTGTAGCATTCTAACAATGGTCTGATATTTGCTTTTGTGGTCGTCAACGCGTTGGTGTACGGTGTGCCGTGAGCGAACTACGCCCACTGGCATGTGGAGAGGATTGCCAAACAAGTTGTTTGATTCTCATGAGCTCTGAGTGACGTTGGTCTCGCCGGTGGTGTCCGCGAACGACGGGCGACCCGTCTGAACCAACAGAGGATGGTCCACACTGAGGGTTACTTGCTGCTGGTGGCTGCACTGGCACTGGAGGCAGCAAGGAAAGCTGAGGCTTTGGTCTGATATTGCAACACGCGTATTACTACTGGCACTAGTGCCGCGGTGGCGTCAGCGAACGACGCCCACGTGATCGAGTCCGCGCACGATGCTGTACACGATTGCAGAATACAAATTTCAATGTTTGGTCTGCTCCAAAAAATTTATTAAGCAGTCTGCTTTCGCCATTCACAGCGAAGCTTGCACCCCGTACAAAGTTGACATTGACGATGTCACAGTCTTGAACATCTACCGCCCGGAGGATGAAAAACTTGACTTTGCTGACGACGAGTCGGAAGCCTCGGAATTTAATGAAGAAGACGAGAGTGAGTAGTACTGTCACGTATTATTAAAAAGAACATTTCAAGTTCATCTGAGATCAGATTTAAGTTTAAAGGGATCCAAGCAGGTGCAAAAAGCATGTCGCTATTATTAATAAAAATGAGGCCGGCGGCGACGTATTGATTCCCTTTACGATCAAAGAGAAAATAACTACCCATAAAATTGGCTTCCACTGCCCTCAGTGCGATCCGAGCGCCAACGCTTGGGGCGCCCGCGCACACTGGAATTGACAAGCCTTGGCGAGGGAAACGCTGCAGCTGGAGAGAGTGCCACCTCTCCCATCTTGACCTCCTCAGAAATGGCACGGGCGCTGGCTGACGATGAGCTGCTGGAGGAAGAGCTAGAGGAGCTCGAGGACGGGGAGCGCCTGTTGCTGTGAGCCGGTACCATGTTGTCACCCTTCGTGTATCCGGAGACTCTAGATACAAAAAAGGGCAAAAAAGGAAAGTAAAGAGAGAAGCTTGCGGGTTGGGGGGGGGGAGAGGCAGGTAAAGTATTTATGTTACTCAGACCTGCTTACGGGGGTGGTGGGTTCACGCGGGGTGCGTGGGCTGCGTTCCACCATGCCGACAGGAGAGCGGGGCCCGACAATGGGGGGCGATGGGATGACCACGACAGATGAGACTTCGGAGCCGTCGGACTCTTCGTCAGCGCCATGGACATGCGGCGCTTCGTCCTCGTACATTTCGGTAGCGTCGGTCAACTCCGCTTCTTCGACGGTAGCAACCGCCTCCTCGAACTTGTTCCAGATGATTGGGGGGGAGGAGCCGTAGTCCTGATGAGCGTACCCCCTGGATCCGAGCCTGCGAAATGTATCGACCACTGCTCAACATCTGCATAAACAACATTAAAAGTAATGTACTTTGACAGCAAAACAAAGCGACGCTAGAATTACCATTTCGCGTTTCGAAATCTCCCTCCACACGTGTCGAGCCTCGTCAGACAAGTAAAGGCCTACATGTTCAGATAAATCATTAGCAAGCTTAACGCGAACAGTACATAGTGTTACCCATGCGCGGTGGATGCAACTGCGTGCATGAGACTGACTGCATGCAGTAGATGATGTCTTCGCGCTTGCAAGTGTACAGCAGCGGGCGCTCGTCCTCATGCTCCGTTCGAAATTGCTCAGGGACGTATTCCGCATGAACGTCGAAGTAAACTCACCCTTCCCTTTCCCGCATGGCCTCCCAGGTGCGGCGCCAAAATGGAGAGAAGGATGGCTCTGGAGAGTTGCCGCCGTTCACATTGTACATAATGTGGCAATGGACGGTGTCGGCATTGTCGGCGGAACCGATGAACATCACCACCCGGTATCCAGTGACGAACTTGCCCATACGGTGATTCGGAGGCTTCAAGGGGTGAGTCCACGGCGCTTGTGCAGGTGGCTCAACGACAGCAATGAGTCTATTAAAAAAAAGGGGGGGGGGGTGAAGAAAGAGAAAATCACAAGGAGCTGTGAGTGAGATACAAACGGCGACAAGAAAAAAAAAAAAAAAAACAACAACAACAACAACAACAACAACAACAAAAGGGGGAAGTGAAACTGACCCGATGTCATGTACTTGGACAGGGCGATGTATCGGGCGCTTGAACTCCAACGCCCCCCCCCCCCCCCTCCCCCATTGAGCGCACGTGGGTCGGACGCCAAAAGGACGAGTAGGTGATTCGGAGGTAGACGTTCCGAGTTCGAGCCACACGCTTTCCATCCTACAAAAAAGAGGGTGGGGGGGGGGGGTGGGGGAAGACAGTCTGTGTGTGTGTGTGTATGTGTGTGTGTGTGAGAGAGAGAGAGAGATAGAGAGAGACCCGCTCAGCCCCCCAATATTGGATGTGATGCTTGCGAAGAGTGCAGCAACGCCTGTAGCTCCCGATGCGGTAATAGGTCAGTACCTCCGGCTGAACGCCAAGAATGAGGGCGACGTCCTCTAATTCATTCAGGGCGACCGCGACCTTCTTCTTAGTAATGGATAGCACAAAGGCGCGATCAGCCATAGCGCAAACACGAAGAAAAGTATCCATATCGAAGACGACGTCGATGCAATCGTCGATGTCAGATATCCCACTGGCTCAGTACGAAATCCCAACGTCATCACAAGTCCTGAAAACAAAAGGATACAATTGGCTTGGGTTCTGCGCACATGAGTTAAGTAAGCTTACGGTTTAATAAAAAAAAAAAAAAAAAGGAGGGAGAGAGAGAGAGAGAGAGAGAGTAAGAGAAAAAAAAAAAAAAAAGAAAGAAAAGAAAGAAAGAGAGAGAGAGAGAGAGGGAGAGAGCGGGTCATAATATACATATAATATTAGTATATATATATATATATATATATATATATATATATATATATATATGATCACATGAGTAGTCATAACATATAAAAATAATATATGATAGCATATCCATCTATGCTGACCTATCGAAAGGTAAGACCAATCTGGACTACTAACTACTTATCTATCCGGTGGTATGAATCTAAAAATTTGGCAGCGCTTCCCGTAAAAGGGTATAAAATGGTAACAAAATAATATAATATATGGACAAAGACACTATATCTGTTATTATTGGCGGGTTTGGTACATCAGCCTGGCTGCCGGATCGTGTGGTTCCACATTCCCATGTGGCACGATCACCGACCAGGACAGACTCCAGGTTGGCCTTTTAAAGGTTTTTATGTATGTAGGTGTTTTAGTAGGGGGGGGGGGGGTGGAGAGAGAGAGAGAGAAAGAAAAAAGAAAAGAAAGAAGAGAGAGAAAGAAAGGGAGAGAGAGAGAAAGAAAGAAAGAAAGAAGAAGAAGAAAAAAAGGAGAGAGAGAGAGGGGGAGAGAGGGAGAGAGAGAGAGAAAGAAAAAAAAAAGAAAAAAAGAGAAAAGAAAAGAGAGAGAAAGAGAGAGAGAAAGGGAGAGAGAGAGAGAAAGAAAGAAAGAAAGAAAGAAAGCACACACACACACACACAGACACACACACACATAGACAGACAGGCAGACAGAGAGACAGACAGACAGACACACACACATGCACACACACACACACACAAACACACAAACACACACACACACACACACAAAAGAAAGAAAGAAAGAAAGAAAAAGAAAGAGAGAGAGAGAGACATACAGACATATACCTACCATTCCAGATGGTTTGCTGTGCAGCAGAGATGCTCCTGCTGACCGCAGGCCCCAGAACCCTGCCCAAAGAGGTGTTGTTGAGACGAGTCTCCGCCTTCGCGCCAGAGCGGTTCGTCAGCAAAGTTGACAACGCAGGATGGAGCTCCCTTCCTTGGCGATGGCGCTCCCGTTCGATCTCCACGAGAAGCTGGTAGTAGCTTAAATGGTTGGGAGGTGACCTTGGAAGCACGTTCTGCGAACAGACGTCCCTTCCTTCCTTCCAACCATCTTGTGGGTGGTCCTTTGAAAAAGATGAAACAGGCAGTAAAAAATGTCGTCACAAGAAATGGCAAATTGCTCCATTGAGCAGACCACATTCTTCCGGTCTGAGGTGGGAGGAAAAATTTAGAAAAAGTTGTGCGTGCTTCTTGTGGCTGTTTTCTGACATTTTCCTTCGTTTTCTTATCGTGTGAAGGCCGGAAACTCGTGCTTTTTAAAGCAGACGTCACCAATACTCTTCTATTATCCATTATTTAATAAATACAGAAATTCCTGCAGAAAAAACTATGGGAAACAGCTGCCCCTGACTACAGCCTCGGTGTGACATATGTATCATCCTAATGCTATCCACTAAGCTAGTCACATATATACATATGTATAGTTACTATACTAAGCAATTGACATAAGCTATCTCTGACGAATACGGGTCGGGGCGGGGGCGGCTGGTAACCTTCGGCGTGTCAATGGCTCCGGCGGAGTTCGTACCTCGTTCATGGATGAGGGACATTCCCTCAGGACCGGGGTTAGTGGACCAGATTAATTATTTTGAGTTTCGAAGGCTCAAGTACGGGCGCAAAGCACCTAGGGCGATGATGGTAAAGAGGGCGGAAAGTAAGGCGGGCACCGGGGAGAACAAGACAGTAGCTACCCCACAGATGCCGGACTCAATATATTCGTTGCCCGAACCTCTGAAGTATGGTCCCGAGACCTACGAAATACCGCCCGAACACGTGCGACATGACGATGACGAGCCCGTGGGAGTGGTGGAAGCGCGCCTGGAGGGGAGGTGCTACGGTTCGACGTTCGGCAGAGACCGGTGCATGAGGACCCGGAAGGAGGCGGTGGAGTCGGAGTACCAACAGGTAAGGGCTGACGCTGCCGGATTACTCATCGGGGACATGATATCGATGTTCTGCACCAACCATCAAGACAAGAGAGAGCGCTACTACGTGGATGAGGGTATAAGGGCTAAGGCGCGTGAGTGGGCACTGATGCCGGCGTATCGGCTGGTAGTCGAGATGGAGGAACGTGCACGTGGCCTCGGACACCTGGTTGGGCGAGCCAAGCCCGACAAGATGGTGGAGCATCTAACTCGACAAGAAGCTCAGAAGCGGGGGGTGAATTGGGACCGATCACTGGTGCCAATTATATTCACTATCCTGCGAGAGGAGCACACCGGGTTGCTCTACAACTGGAGCATCAACAGGGACAAAGTGAAGTGGGAAGAGCCGGGAGTTCCGAGAAACCGGAAGGTGTACCGCGAACGGGTGCCTTATCACACGGTGAAGGCGGCGGTGATACAGTATCGGGCCATGAAGGACCCAGTTCATGCCGGAAGGTATGACTCAGACCTAAAGCGAGTGGGGTTGGTGCGGGATCAAGGTCCCGTAACGCCGATAGTCGCGAAAGGAAAGATGGCCCCGTCACCGGTTACGGAGGAAGCGATGCCCCTGCTGACTCCCAAGGTGGAAGGAAAAGCCACGGAGACCACAGAGGCACCGACGGAGGACAAGCGGAAAGTCAAGGACCTGCAACACTGGGTCCGGGAAGGGTAAAGTCGGAAATACTGGCTACTCCGGAGGAAGTAGTTGACCCTTTAGTGTTTCTGGAAAATGGGAGCACCCCGTGGCGGGAGCACATGGCTGAGCTCTATCACAGCTTCCCGGAGGATTCTACAGAAGTGCACGAGGAGTCGGAGGACTCCAAGGATCCAGGGAGGGGGACGACACGGTGTCATTGGTGACCCAAGTCAGGGCGGCGGCGCCTTACGACACTCCGAAGGCCCAGAAGTTTAAGGCCGAGATGGAAGGGCGCTAGCTCAGGTTAAGGGTAAACTGACGCTTACTAAACCCAAGCGTCAGGATCACGCGAAGGATGAGGAAATGCGCACCAACCTGCTTCGACACCTCCGGAAACTGGCGACGGTTATGGCTGAGCTCTACAGCGAGGACGCACGAGGATCGACGAGCTCGAGGTGCAACAACTAATCACCAAGGTGGCAGAAAAGCGGCTATGGCGAAAAGAGGAGCGCAAAGAGGGGGTACTTACCCCTGATCCAGTACCGGGTCAACCCACTCCAGGGGGAGCTTCAAGCCCCGGTAAGCCACAAGTGGAAGTGGAACCGGAGCAGGGACGAGACCGGGTGGGCGAAAGAGAAAGGATCCGGCGCTTGGAGGTGATAATGGAACAGCAAAACGAGGTGAACCAAAAGTGGGTGGCGTGGCCGCCCAAGTGGGGGCCCGGGATGACCGACGAGACCTACAGGACTTCGAGGAGCGGTGGCAGGAGTATGTGGGACTGCTGTACCGCTGGTCTACTGGTTGGCCTTTTCCTACAATAAACCAAGGTTCCCCGTGCACTGGGACCCTAAGCCATGGAGGATCGCTGGAGATTGGCAGAAGCGTCCCAAGCCGTACTGGTTACGACCACTAGGGGAAGGTGACATGCCCGATCATGTGGTGGTCTACGCTGGGGGGGTCCAGGGGGAGCCCGAGCTTAGTTCAGGAGGAACTTCAAGAAATGGAAGTGATCCGAATGATGCCGAACCGCGCGTTAGTGGGAAAAGATCGCCGGAAGGCGACGAGACCGCGTAAAGTACCGGACCCCATGTTGGACTCGGGGGCGGTGGCGGACATGGCACCACCCAGCTACAAGGAGT
Source organism: Paulinella micropora (assembly GCA_019918135.1). Taxonomy (NCBI): domain Eukaryota; phylum Cercozoa; class Imbricatea; order Euglyphida; family Paulinellidae; genus Paulinella; species Paulinella micropora. The sequence goes on from WBZZ01001591.1 coordinate 25,255, forward strand.
TCATGAACGGAGTCAAGCGCGAGTTGAAAGAGTTCAGCGCTGTGGGCGTAACCACCAGGATCATCGGGAAGCTCAAGGAGACTACAAGCTACCCATCCTCAGGGGTGATTGCCGGGATGGGAGCCTGCCTCTCAAGGAAGTTTGGGTGGGGGAGCATCTGACCGAGCTATTGGTGTCCGGACCAAAGATGATGCTAGATGGATATACGCTGGTGCTAAGAAAGGATTCGCCCTATGCCACTAGGGCAGTGGTTCCGGACGTAAAGGAGGGGGAGAAGGATGCCCTCCTGTACTTCGACATGGAAGATTCCGTATTACTAATACGGTTTCAATCGGGCTCAACGGAGGAGCAGCAAGCAGCCTTCTGGACTACCAATAAGGCGCGAAAGAAGGAGTGGGACATGGGGCTACTTCATCGGATATTTCATGATCCCGCTGCCGCTAAGCTGCAAGCCATCGCAAAGGCGCATGACGTGAAGTTGGTGAACGTCAACAAAGGCGTTAGTAAGGAGTGTCCGGAATGCCCGGCGGGCGGCGCACAAAAGCCGCCTCATCGCGCGAACGCGCATGGAACTCGAATGAAGGAGAAGGGTGAAGGGTGGTCGGTGGATACATCCGCCCTACTGGCAAGACTGCTACTTAATTGGGAGAGATGCTTAATGGCGATGGTGGAGGATACCGTTGGGTACACCAACTTAGAAATGCTGTTGAACGCAGAGATGCAGCGTCAGTCTCTGGTGGCCAGCAAAGTGTTCCGGATGAGCCGTACCCAGACGGGTAACCGGGTGAAGCAAATACGCGGAGACGGCGCTTACCAACGATCGCAAGTGTTTAATGACATGGTCGAAAGTGTGGGAGTGCGACCGCGGTATGCGGTAAGGAACGACCCTAACAAGCAGGCATTGGTGGAGGTCTCGCAGACGCATATCTGGGCAGGCGCGAGGAAACTACTGAAACGAGCGCAACTACCATACGTATACTTGGGATATGCGCTCCTGCACGTCGGATTACTACACAACCTAACACTGCCACCGGGAGGCAAGGAGCCGAGGTTGTTCACCATGTTCCCGTACGAAAAGGACGTGGAGTGGCTATCGCTGTTGCACACCTTCGGGTGTCTCTGTCACGTGGTACTTGACAAAAAGTACCATGGGTTGCGTAACTTTAAACGAGCAAGATCGCTCGTTGCCGGCAGCTTGGATGGGCTAGACCTGGAGACCTCAGCGCACGTAGATCAGCCCGCATGGCCCATCATCGTTCAGATATGGAAGGCCGCCGGACTGAAGGTGGATGAGGCTCTAGGCTCTCAGATCAGCGATGACTTGGACGAGCTATTCGTTAAGCCGGAAGGGGCGGAAGACAACGATCGCGTAGTCGTGGTCAAGGAGGAAAAGGAAGAAGAAGAAACGCTAAGACAGCCCGAGCCGGAAGAGTCAACGGACGAACAAAGGGAGGTGACTCGAGGTATGAGTGTTGAAGTGCCGGCAAATTAAAGGAGTGGGGATGGAATTGGGCCAAGAAGACCTACGGCCCAGAGTGGAAGAGTAAGACCCGGAAAGGTGCTGTAGAAGGGGAGTGTGATCCCATTCGCAAAGGCGATTGCAAGAAGCTGCAGCCAGCTCATTTCGTCCGCTTTGAAGGGGAGGAAACGGAGAACGAAGTCGAGAGAATGCTGGACACGGAGATTCTCAAATGGGCCGTACGTGAGCGGGCGCTGGCGGCTACATTTATTCGTACGGTGGCGGAGAAGGAAAGCTACTGCTTCCGGAAAGTTCGAGGATGCCCGAGCGCAGGAGATCGCCACCCTGTGGGCGCAAGGATGTTTCCGGAGGCGCAAGAAAGAGTCAGTACCGGCGCGGGACTTGTGCCGGGGACGATACGCTGATGCGACTAAGGAGTCGGGAGGAAAGGTGTTAAAGTACAAAAGTAGGTTGGTGGCGAAGGGGTACTCCATGGTTCAAGGAGAGCACTATGGGCAACGCACGTTCCCAACCCCCTGCACCATGACCATACTCGGTCTCTTCATGTTGGTGACGTTCTACGACCTCGTATTGGGCAAGTTCGATGTAGGCACGGCCTACATAGAGGCCGAGGTGGAAGAAAAGGGGATGCGACCTACCTACCTGGTACCTCCGTTCGGCTTTGAAGAGGAGGGGTATGTCTGGGAAATGGTAAGGGCGCTTTACGGAAGACAGGATGCAGGGAGAAAGTGGTGGATGCAAGTGCTGGTGCCTTTCATGGTGTCGCAAGGGTACGAGCAGCACAAAGCGTTTCCGTGCTTTTCCTTCCGCTGGCGTTCGGGGCAACAGAAGCTTGACATCGGGTTCGTCCATGTGCACGTGGACGATATCATGATGGGCTTCAGCAGCGAAGAGGCAAAGGAGGAATTTAGAGCGGCGGGAGAAAATCGCTTCAAGGTATTCAAGAGTGAAATGCCGACGGGTGTGGTTGGAAAAGACATAGAGGACGGCAGGCATCCGGAGTTGGGGAGGACCATCAAGCTGATTCAGGAAACGTTTATCAAGGAAGCCAGCGAGCGTTTGAATACCAAAGACTTATCGTCTGTGGACTTGCCGTGGCTGATGCCTGGATGCCGAGTGGGAGTTCCAAGTGTCCTGGACGAGTTTTTACCGTATCATATCTGCGGGATACTTAATATCTGTGTGCGCGTAACTCTGCACGCTTGAGCAGATGGCCGAGATGGCTCGATGTACCTCAAAACCAGAGGAGTTCCCCTTTCAAGAGGCGGAACAGGTGATGCGTTACCTTCAGGGTACGGCCAGGCGGGGAATCCGATTCTACCAAAAGGAGAGCACTCGCCTGACATCATATCCTGATGCGAATTGGAAGGGAGATTGGGACGATCGACGCGCACGACTTGCGATGATACATTTCATGCTTGGGGATTCGGTGAACCCGATGTGCATGAAACGCACCATTACGGTGGAACTACCGAAGCCGCGTGGACTGCGGGGAAAGGAAAGGAGGGAGAAGCTGTTAGCGAAGCAGCCAGTGCTGCAGGCAGAGGCGGTGGGGACGTTGCCGCCCCCGGAGGAAAAGATACAGGAATTTCATGTACGAATGGAAGCGCCTCCGGAAGAATCGACCTGCGAGGCCGAGATCTACGCGTTGGATGCGTATCTACATGGCCAGAAGAAGATTGCAAACTTCATCAATGGGATCACAGGAGGAAGGGTGGCCAAGGACCTGGCCAAGCAAGGGTGGGGGAAACCACCTGTGGAGTACGAAGACAACAAGGGTGCCATCGATCTGGCTACAACCAACATTTATCGGCAGAAGCTAGATCACATTGATCTGCGCTACGAGTGTTCAACGCCATGATTCTGGCAGGGAAGGCAATGCTAGAGAAGATTGGTTCCGCTGACAATTACTGTGACGTCAACAATAAGCGGCAGCGTGGACCGAAGTACTCGAAACTGATCGAGAAGATTGCGCAGCAGTAATTGGTGAGGCGCCGGATAGGACCTTTGAGTAGTGACAGTTGGCATTAATGCAAGGGGGAGCTTGGGAAGTGAATTAGGTGATAGGATTAATACAACCGGTATATACGTTAGTTAATATTTATAGTTTATAGTAGTATGGGAAAAAGGGATATTTACTTGTGTGGGTGGCATTGGTGGCACCAATGCCAATATGCCCTGTGTGGATACCTTTTATTTTATGACTTAGTGACCTGCATCAACTGTTTCGTTTGTTTGGCAGGCTTTTGTCTTTATTGATTGAATAACCTATTTAAGTACGTGTGGAGCTGGTTAGATAGTCAACCGGGGACGCCTGGGAGACGTTAAACCGGCTTCTGATACCTTCTATTCTGTTCAATTTCTTAAGCAAACAACAAGCCAAAGGGAAAACCGCTAAAAACTGAGTGTCCCTTTGACACGGGTCAACTGACACGATGCGTTACGTCCCGGGCCGTAACCTGCACAAAATGATGCCAAAACATACCACAAACAACAACCCATAAGTGCGATTTCCCTTATTGAGCCATAAAGTCCCAGTCACGGGAAAAACGGCCAAATTTCATGGAATTTCCGTGCCAATTTTCCTTAACTTCAAACGGTTACTACATACGCTACAAAAGGATCGGGTAAACGCTATTAAGGTTATTGAATGCGGATGCTACAGCTTTGTGTAACTTACATCTTACAAACCTTCACCACTCCGGTATACGGTTAAGTGTAAAATATAGGATTTAAGGCCCTATGGGATTTAAGCTTCCAAGCTTATCCTCATACCCCTTTATCCTAATACAACATTATAACCGGAAGTATTGTTCAAAACTGGAAATGTAATAAGAATTCATCTTAAAATACATATAATAACAAGGAATCACTACCATGAATGAATTCCAGTAAAAACCAATAGCGTAAAAACGATGTAGTATACCGTGGGTGTTACATAGCACCCCTCCCCCCTCCTTTGAGATCGCTCGATCTCAATTCCTGGAGTAATACCAACGGAGACTACATCTATGCATAATCTCGTTAGTATCGGCCTATTGGGGAATCCCCGCCGATTATCTACCACCCCAAGAGAGCGATCCATGCTCGACCCTCGATTAAATCTACCAAGAGCAATGCAACAGATTAAAGGTTTGTGCTTCATATGGGCTAAGTTCCTAGACTTAATATTGCCCGAAGATTGTGAACTAACACTCGGAAATTTCACGTTCTCAACCCTACGTGCGCGATTATCCCGAAGTCATAGTCCCATAGCCTGATCGATGACCAATCAGACCCGCCCCGAGATCCGAATTGACCGAATCCCAAAGTCCAAATCTTAAAACGACGATGGACTTCTTTCCCAACGGCTCATGACCGATGATTAGGTATAAATTGGTCACTCACGGACCTTACCATACCTTTCACTTGCGGTTTGCAGGGAGAGTCCGTAAGAAGTCAGGTCGCTCACAGCCACTTTAATCCGAAAGCATTAACTCAGAACTGAACTGCCAGAGAGCAAACTAAACTAAGTGCGTGACTAACAGCAACTGCTACTCAATGTTATGGTCCACAATGGTAAAAGTGTAACGGGCACAATTGACTTGAACTATTCAGTAACGGTTACTCCTAATTATGACTTAATAAAATATTGCCGCTTACAGAAGTAAATCATAATTCTGACTTAATATCAACTTGAAGTTTCACTGCCCAACGTACTAACTTGAAGTTAGACTGTCCAACGGTTGTGTGTGTGTGTGCTGAGTTTCTATGTGTGTTGCCTGGTTTCTATGTGTGTTGTGTGTCTATGTGTGTTGTGTGTGTGTGTGTTATGTGTGGGGCTTCTGTGACGCCCCCCCCCCCCCTTCACTTTTGTGTGTTTTGTGTGTTGTGGTGTTGGTTTCTGGACAACATTTCCCAGTCTTCATGGGTGATGTCATTATCGTAATCATCTTGTGATGTTTTGGCTTGATTGGTTACTGCTCTTGGTCTGAATCTTCTGACATTTCCGACTGACTGGTTTACTGTGGCAAGTCTTGTTCCGATGTACGTGCTTTGATCGACAGCAACTACAAACGCAGAAACAAATTTGGCTTGCTTGAAATTTGATTTCCTAGACTCTTTAAACTACATGACGAACTAGACGAAGTATATGTGTAAGTCGGAAACGACAAGTGAGACCGCTGTGTAAATGATACAAGCGGTAGTCAAGGGTATCGAATTTCAACTGAAGCGAGAAGCAAGAAACAGTCTAGCAATCATGCAAGCTGGTCAAAATATTAATGTTTCTACTTCACAGGGTTTGCTAGCCTCACACTCTCGCCATCATCCGCTTTTTTCAAACTTTATTAAAAAAAAAAAGCAACGAAAAAGCAATATTTTTTCCCTTATCATTCACAATGCAGTAATTTTCATATCCGGCTGCTCAATTTCTGAACAATTCTTGAATATCTGGCTGCTCAATTCCTGCATAATTGGATAGGGAAAAGGAAGTTTGGACGTAACGTCAAAAAAGCGTAACGTCAAAAAGCGATTACGAACTAACTAAAGTAAGTAATGGCTTTAAGGAGGCAGCCGGGTTCACGAGGTCCCGCCCCAAAAATGGTTGGAAAAATTTACAGTATTTTGCGGGTGTTGGCTGACAGGGCTGCGTCAATTACACTATCAGGTACCAAAAAAAGTGAGTTGTAAAAAACAGTTCAAAGAAAACTAGGCGCCCACGCACCAAACCAAACGCCAGAGTGTAAAGAGCACGTACACGCCAGCACCAAGAGGCAACAATCCTCTCATCTAGCTCATGATCACACAACAGATTTTTGGCTATCACTACCTCACGTCATAACGCATCCAACTGTCACCATGACAAGTAGTGACACACAGTGACACACCCCTAATTCAGAACGTCACGATAGATCATAACCAAAGCTTCCGCGAAACCTGTTCAATTCTCGCTGGTTTTCCACTCCCTGCCGGGTACACATCTGGACCCGATTGCCACCTTAAGGGTGCGGTTGTCGACCGGCCGGCCCTAAAAAAGATAGATAAATTCTTTGTATTTTGCGTTTGATATTTTTGTTTTTGCATTTTTGACTGTCTGCAGCTGCTTCCAATTGCATATACACTAAATTCTGTGGGTATATTCGTGGCTAAATTCACTTTTGTATGTACAAATGCCAATTGAAACTGAGTCTTCACCTTGAATTGCATTCATATAGCTGAAAAACCTGCTAGAATATAGATATATTAGCCAGCAGGGAATAACTGCAGAGTGAAATTCCTCTGTCTGTCTGGAACGCTTTTTTCTTTTTTTTTCTCCAACGGCTCTCCCAACATTGTGCAAAACCATTGTGCTAATAAAAGTGGTCAGGACACCTTTGGCATGAGAAAACCCAAATTTTGTGGCGGGGTTGCTTTTTCAAATTATTGCCAGGAAATTCATCCAAAGATCAAGCAAAAGCTTTTTTGAATGGAGTTTTAGTGGTTCTCCCTTGAGGTAAATAAAGAAAGAACGAGAATTTGACAGGGACTGCCCGTTCCACTACCAACCCGTCCACCAGAATATAATAGAATTTATCGATAGGACTGGCAGTGCCAAATTCGAATATGACAGGGGATCGCCCGTCTATCTGTCTCTAGCTAGTCTACGTAGTATAGAAATAGCTTATTCTAGTTATTAGCTAGATTAGAAAAAAAAACACAAAGTGGATCGCCCGTCCTAAAGAGTTTTTTATTTTTACCACTACAGACTAGGGAAAGTTTCAAAAACTTGGGTTTTTTTTTTTTTTTTTTTTAATAACAGTGCGGCCCGTTTTTTCCAAGTGGAATTCATAGCGAAAAAAGGTTGCGTTTCCGCAAAAAAGACAGGCTGGCCCGTCCAAAAAAGGTTGCGTTTCCGCAAAAAAGACAGGCCGGCCCGTCCAAAATATTTTTCCAGTGATCTTTGAGGCCGGCCCCGCCACGAAAAAAGTGGTTAGGTTTCTGTGAAAGTGATCACGGACAGACACTTGGCTACGATATACTTTTAGAAACGAGAATATGACAGGGGATCGCCCGTCTATCTGTCTATAGCTACCAGCATAATACAAAAAAACACACAAGGGGATCGCCTGTCCCAAAGCGTTTTTATTTTTATCGTTACTAGGACTAGTGAAAGTTTCAAAAACTTCTGTTTTTTTTTTGTTTTTATTTTTTTCTTTTTCTTTTTCTTTTTCCATAGAAAAACCGAGCGGCCCGATTTCTTCCAAGTGAAATTCATAGTGTAAAAAGGTTGTGTTTCCGCAAAAAAAGACAGGCCGGCCCGTCCAAAAATTCTTCCCGTGATCTTTCAGGCCGGCACCGCTGAAAAAGTGGCTAGGTTTCCGTGAAGTGATCACAGACGGACGGACACAGTTTGTTATGATATACTTTTAGAAACGGGAATATGACAGGTGATCACCCGTCTATCTGTCTATAGCTACCATAGAAATAGCATAATACAAAAAAACACACAAGGGGATCGCCCGTCCCAAAGCGTTTTTATTTTTATCACTATAAACTTCTAGGACTAGTGAAAGTTTCAAAAACTTCTGTTTTTTTTTATTTTTTATTTTTTTCTTTTTCTTTTTCTTTTTCCATAGAAAAATCGAGCGGCCCGATTTCTTCCAAGTGAAATTCATAGTGAAAAAAGGTTGTGTTTCCGCAAAAAAGACAGGCAGGCCAGTCTAAAAATTCTTCCCGTGATCTTTCAGGCCGACCCCGCCGCTGAAAAAGTGGTTAGGTTTCCGTGAAGTGATCACAGACGGACGGACACACTTTGTTATGATATACCTTTAGAAACGAGATATTTAAGCGCGCTTTGCTGCGCTGTGCGTACCTGTATTTATGTGCGTACCTGTATTTAATTATGTGCGTACCTGTACCCAGTGCGCCCGCAGTACCCCAGTGCCAGCCGCGCAGTACCCCAGTGCCAAAATTTTTGTCAGATACGTCGCTCAAGCTGTAAACAGGCCGGTCCCTTTTTTGAAAATTTTAGCCCACCAGTCAGAAATTTTAGCCCACCGGTCAGAAATTATGGCTCACCAAGGAAAAAACCACATAATGTGGTGGGGAAGTATTTGGGAGAGATGATGGATAGTAACACACCCCCAAACTCACCCAAACCGAAACTCACCACACGGGAGTGGTGGAGGGGGGCGCCAACATATACTGTGCTGGGAAAAAACTATATAATGTGGTATGGTGAATCTCATAGATGGCTATATATATGATAGATGCAAGATGATGGAAGATCTGATAGATGGTGTGATGTTTGGTGTGATGGATGGATGGATGGATGGATGGAGGACAATCCCCTATGCCCTTGCTAGCTTTACACTTGACAGTGGAAACGAGATATTTAAGCGCGCTTTGCTGCGCTGTGCGTATCTGTATTTTATGTGTGTACTTTTATTTAATTATGTGGGTACCTGTACCCAGTGCCAGCCGCGCAGTACCCCAGTGCCAGCCGCGGTACCCCAGTCCCAAAATTTTTGTCAGACGGATTTTTGTTCCCATGGGTCATCCGGGTACTCAAGTATGGAGTCCGGGTCTTCAACCTCGTCCTTCGCGTCCCGGCCAGGGTATCGCGTGGAGGATTGAGTGTCCCAAGAGGCAAACTCCTGTAGATCGGTGATAATTTCGGCATATTGTTTCGCCGCGGACTTATGGTAGAAGCCGGGGAAGATTTGGAATGCCGCTTCCCGTGAGTCGTCAACCTTGCGGGTCATGAGCTTGGTACGGTATGCTAACCCGTCCTTAACGGACTCCAAGCGAAAGGCCATAAGGGGTTTGGACTGTCGGCTAGGGATTGGAATAGGATCATCGATCACCCGATCCAAAACATCTCTCCACTACATGACGGTGGAATGGATTGGAAGGATAATCATAAATGTCTTCGCCCCGGTCTAGGCGGTCGGATAATATTTTGGGCACCGCCGTTAAGCTTTCCGGCTGTATCGGATCTGTGCCTTGGTACCATTGCTTCAGCTTTAGCATGACGTCATCATCCTCCGTCAGCCTTTTGGAAGCATGGTATACCAGGCTCGTTTCGACCCGTACGTATTGATGAACCCCCTTGGTCAGTTGACCCGGCTGGTCGAAGCCATGCCACGAGTCTTCCTGACGCTTCAGGAGTAAGATCTGAGCTTCCCTCCTGGCCGCGAGCTCTCCAAAGTCCTCCCATGGGTCGGGTGGCTTGTCATCGGGCTCTGGGATCCATGCCGTACCCTGTGGGGTAAGACGAGGTTGCTCGGCGAGGTGTCCATCATAGGGTAATGGAGGGGCCGGTGGTATCAGTGTGATCTGAGCCCTACCGCCATATGGATGCCGTCGTGGGAGGTCCGTTTCCGATTTTAGGATCGGGAATTCAGACTCATGTCGTCCACGTCCATATTTGATGATATCCTGTCCCAGCATAAGCGCATCCATCATTTTGAGATCGGGTTTGCCCAAAACGATAGTCCCTGGGAAGGCCGGGACGACCAAGACATGAACGGTATAAGACATCCCGGACGGGAATTGACACGTCCTACGATCGCGCTCCGTTCGTCGTTGGCACCCCGGATATATCCGAGCGGGCCTGTCTTAGTAAAATCAAACAGACGTCCATATTTGTCTATGAAACGTTTGCCCGCGAATGTGATTTGGGCCATGCTGTCATTTCCGGTATCTAGGTAGCCCTTGAGCTCTTTCCAGTATAATCTGGTGTAGCTCATGTCCCGTGCCTCCGCCGGTGGGAGGTCTACCGGTTCGGCTCGGGTTGTCAATGCCTGTCTTAACTCTGTCTCGGCGAACTGTCGCGCTTGTGATCGCGCCATCACTCCGAGTCGGTCAGAGTCGTGCAATGGAGTGAGACCCATTTGGCGAATGACTGCCGGGGCGATGGCTTTGTCACCCCTTGTGGCGGGTAGGACCATAGTGGTTGCCACTTGGAAAGGTGAAGGGGTGTATCCGACCGGCAGTGATGGGACAGCCTTGTCGTCGGGGCGTGGTATGCGTGGATGATTGACATCGGATCTAATGACCGTACCCCTTGTCAGACTGGTACGCCGATCTGGTCGGCCCTGAGTATATATCATATGAGCGTGCCCCTGCATATACTTTATTTACCTTGTTCACAAAAGGGGCGGGTTTTTCTACCTGCCGGACACTGATAGGCCTCGCGCGTCTTACGCGAGGGTCCGAGAGCTTATTGGGTGCCCCCATCACATATACTTGATGTGATCGTGTCAGGATCTACAGCCGGCGTCGCCTTTGCGACGGTGTCTTTGGGTAAGGGATTGGGTAAACCGACCTCTATGGTAAGGTCAGCGACCGTGTCCGGCTCGCTCGGTACCCGCTCCCGACGGTTGTCGTCGCTACCCATCACTATATCCTTATCCCTCGTCTCGACGCTATCCTCTATCGGTGAGGTAGTAGCCTCTATGGGACTATACAGAGTTTCGGTCGGCGATTGGGCCGGGACCGGGAAGAGAAGAGTCGGAGCCACTACGGTAGGCTGCTCTGTGGCTGTCCCCATGGCGGGCGCCTTAGTTTGCCGGCCAGCACATGGCCTATCTGTCCCACTCAGGAGAAAGGAGAACGCTCCCGAGGGCGAGGCACCACGTGTCGTTGACTCGGGTGTGGACGCATTGGGCGGCCCACGGTTATTTGTCCTGGGTTTCTTGTTTCCCGTCTTCGCCTTTTTGACGCCTGCATGGAGCATAGGGGCATCTGAGGTCTGAGAGGGTGTGTATGTGTATGTAAGGTACCGATCAGGTGTTCTTTCCCGGGCATATAGCATGCCACTTCGTCGTACTTCCTGCCCTGGCTTCGGTACCTTTCCACCCGAGATGATGACGTCGGTTGAGCACTTGGCCAGCCAGGGCGGGTCTTGCCCGGGCGGCAAGAAGTACGTCGTCCCATCGGGATGGACGTCGGGAATTCGGATGCCTTCGGTGTGGTTTTCCTTAGGGTTGAGGACCCATTTGCCATCCCTCTTAACCTTGGATCGCCCCACGTACCAACGGTGGATATACCATTTTATTGGTTCCACCCGTTCTTGACCCTGGCGTGGGTGTTGATATTGACAAGAATTCGACCATTGGCACGGAGCGACCCACAGTCGGTTGTCATCAAGCGGGTTGAAGATGACCGATGCATCATATAATCACAGCACTCCGCACCTGGGCCTTTGTGCCACGGTCCCGCAATGGTCTCGTTAAAAAGGCCAAACGGGCAATTGTATGGGCCCGGGATCGGTGGGAGGTGAGATAGCGGTTTGACCACGCCGTTGTCACCGAGCTTTCTCTTGCCCGACTTACCCTCGGATGCGGGCCCGCCCCGTGTAGGAGGGTACGGAACCGGGGGCGGTGACAATGGTGGCGGAGATGCGAACCCAGAGGAAGGGTAATACTGGTAGGGCATGGGCGGTGGAGGAGGCATTGGCGGTGGGGGAGGCAGATATGGGAGTGCCGTCCCGCCAGCCGGAGGCATCGAGTTGAACGTGCCGGTGGCCGGGGTGGCCGAGTTGGTCGCCCCCCAAATGGAAGTGAGGGCGGTGGAGGGGTGTACGACGAGCTAGGGGAGCTCGAGGAGCTATAGGGGCCCCTGGACGAGCTAGACCACGATTGACGGCGGTTGGACCAGCTGCTGCCGGTCACAAAAGTCCACACATCAAACGCTTGGCCCGGTTTGGCCTGATGGTCCTCAAGCGTGCTACCCGTGATCGTCATCGCTCTAAGCAGGACATCGGCCCGCTTGGCTCTTTCGATCTTGTCGGAGGTAAAAACCTCGGCAACAAAGCTGCTGCTTGTCCAATGGGACACTTCGCACATGCGGTCTGTGCGAAACCGCGTGATTTTGAAGTTCGTGTTATCCAAGTCCTGGGCTTTGGTTAGGACATTCCGGACGAACGTCTCGCCATCCGTCCGCCCTTGTTGCGGCTCGGCTTTCACTATCCCGCTCAGGACTGCCAACAACAACGAAGCGAAATCGGTCTTCACTAAGTTGGTTAACAGTTTCTGTAGGAGATCGATGATGGACGAGATTGCTACATCGGCTTCCCACATCCGCCTGGCGGCGTCCTGGACGAGGACGACAGCAATATGGGGCAGCATGATGTAGCCCCAGTCTGCCGCGGATATGAACTGGCGGAGCATGTAATGTGGAAGCTGGTCGAGTGTGAGTTTCCCCTGCCCCACACCAGCCTCGCCAGTCATCTGCCAAGTAGGCCAGTCCGTGGTGAGTAGCGTCTGAGATGGTCACCCACCCACAAGACTGTTCAGCAGTTGCTTCACATCGGCTACCGTAAGTGCGTGACTTGCCACGATCCGATCCAGGGCAGCATAAGCCTTTAGGTGCTTAAGGCCCTCTCGATACGGGAGTCTCGCATTTTGCGTGTGTGCTGCAAAGTCAAAGTTGACATGGTCACGAACGGCTCGCAACGCCGCGTCCACCCGTTTATGACTGGCGTCTTCAGTCTTCGTCTTAGGTGGGCGCTGGCGTTCGAGGGGTGCATCCCTATCTATGTTTTCATCCACCATATTCCGTCGACTTGATACACGACGAAAAGTGATTATCGAGCTACCCCCCGGTGTGGAGGCAGTTCGATCGTCACCCACTGCATGCACGGCTATTTGGATCCGTAGGCAGTCGGAAATGGCTAGGAGGATGAGGTCTACCACCGTGAGGTAGTTGGTTACATAGAGGGTGGCCGCCGGATGGGCGGCCACTGGTACTGTGGTCTCCTCGTCGGACAGGTCAAGGAGTGTCGCGGGAGTGGTTCGGATTTTAAGCCAGGTTAGGAACAATGATACCTTGGCAAAAGGGTCAGTCGGGGTTTCCACCGCGTCGAGGAAAACACGAGGTCATCATAGGCTGGGGAGGTCTGTGGGATTATGGCGTCCCGCCAGTGTTTTTGTTCCATCAAAACATGTTCCCACATCCCAGTGACGTTCTCGAGTCCCTTGAGGGTGACTAAGGCCCTTGTCGTGAGGTTGGCCTGGCCACGGTTTAGGTAGTTGGCATCGGGCCAATACAGAGTGTCCACGCCAGTGGCATCAGGTGCAGTTACGGCAGTGATGATAGCTATTTGTTCACTAGCGTATTTGCTGCAAGTGAGTGTTTGCCTTAAGCGTGGGACTTGTTGGTGGTATGTTTGCTCATCGAGAAGCCTGTCGCGACACATACATAAGTCCTCCCAAAGTGTTATAAGGTCCACTATCGATTTGGGTTCTATGAACCGTGGGTTAGTGGACATTAAGCCAAGCACCTTGTCTTTTCCCTCCACTTGTATGGGCGAGTCCCACATACCAGCCATTACGGGTTCGTTCACTTGGGGTCGTTTCCTTTTGGGGATACGCCGTGCACGAATTGGTGGCGAAGTGTCAGTGTGGGGGACAAGGCGTCGTCTGGCAGACGTCTTGTTTGGAGTATCAGCAGCTTATTTTTGTGCAAAACGTCAGCTGTTGGCCGTCTTGATTTTTAAGCAGCGTGTGGCTTGGTCGGTAGGTGTTGGTTCGTTCGTTGTCTGTATAGAGACAGTTGTTATTGTTATTATGTTTTTTTCTTTTTTTTTTTTTTTTTTTTTTTTTTTTTTTTTTTTTTTTTTTCGGTGTGTGTGTAAGCAAGTGATAGGATGCGTGTAGATAGGTTTGAGATTACTCACCCCCCCCCCCCCCCCCCCCTTTGGTAGGGGAACCTCACGCCTTGCGAAACACTTGCCAGTTGTATAGGAACTGGGGCACCCTACAATTACAAGCACGACTCCGTAACTGAGAGGTAGGGAGGAAACGATACTTCTGAAATAGTCAGAAGTGATCTTTCGCAATAGGAAGGTGAAAAGAATTAGGGAGCTGGTTGCTCAAGCCTTGCTTATCGTTTGGAACCCTCGGTAGGGTGTCCAATCCCAGGTTGGGACTCCTTAGTTTCCCTTTTCAGCTCAGGAAGTTCTGTGTGTGTGTGGGGTAGAACGAACCTACCGAGTGCTAAGTAGGTAAGCACTCCTTGGTGAGCCACAATCGGAGCACTGCTTTGAAATCCTTTTGCCTGACCCTAGGTAACCTGTTGGATATAGGTGGGTGAGGAGGGAGTGAAGTGTGGTGGTAGGAGAGTGATTTGTTGCTTGAAATTTTTGACGAAATTGGAATCGCCAAAAATGAACAAGATACGCGTAATCTGATTTCGCAACTGCTGCTGCTGGAAGAAGTTCGTTGTCTGTGCATAATGCAACGCCGTCAGTAGTTGTACAAGCGCTAAACCTGTTAGCAGACGCAAATTGGAGATTTTTCGCTGTTGCCACCTTAAAGTAAGCGGTATTTATGCCAGGGCGATCAAGTCCAGTCGCCGATGAACCCACCGCATATGCAATCGTCAGCTTGGCAGGGAGAGTACGGTTCCTTCTAATCTCTTTAACAAATAATTGCTCCAAATGCGGTAGAATCTGCTTCCACGTGTATTCAGGATGTTTTTCAAGCAACTTTTCTAGTCCTACAATAGCTTTGTTTAGGTTTCTCACAGTCAAACCACCCCAATCCAAAAGACCACGTAGTACCTTGTGTCACGGACAAAGATTAGAACGCAACAAAGAGAGAGAGAGAGAGAGAGAGAGAGAGACAGAGACAGAGAGAGAGAGAAAGAAAGAAAGAAAGAGAGAGAGAGAGAGAGGAGAGAGAGAGAGAGAGAGAGAGAGAGAGAGAAGGAAAGAAAGAAAGAAAGAGAGAGAGAAAGAGAGACAGAGAGACAGAGAAGGAGAGAGAGAGAGAGAGAGAGAGAGAGGAGACACACACACACACACTGGCAGAAGGACAGACAAAAAGAGAATGCAGGGGATCGCACACATGTTCCAATGTCGCGACAGACACACACAGACATACAGCAACGATGGTGGTGCATGTCGCGACAGACACACATAGACATACAGCAACGATGGTGCTGCATGTCGCGACAGACACACATACAAAGACATACAGCAACCATGGTGCTGCATGTCGCGACAGACACACACAGACATACAGCACGTCTGGCTGATGTCACTCTATCTCCTTTTGTCTTGGCCTATATTCCCACTAACTAGCATCCCTACCCCCTGCAAATTGGTTGCAATGGAGGGGCTGAGTATGAGCTAGTTTTCACAATCAGACTTTGGTGCACAGCACTCGTTTTCTGTTTTCTGTCTGTCTATGTCTGCTCTCTACTCCCTTGTGCACTTTGGATGCTTGGGAGTGGGCACGAAATGACAGAACAAGTGAGTGTTGTTGTTGCAAGACAAATTGGTTTGTCTGTGCAGTCTATTTTGGATGATGGATAGAGGATATGACGTGGTTCGTAGGTGTGTGTGTGGGAGTTCGTTACTGTCGTATACGTTTGCTCCCCTTGCCACCCAACCACCTACACTCTACCCTTCTCTCCTGTCTCTCGGTTATGTCCTCACACTGTGTATACGATTGGTTGTATTGTGCGGGAGGAGAAGATAGTGGGAGAGTGTGTATAGGTGTCAACAGAGATTGAGTCGTACGTGTCTGTTTGCCACACGTTCTCGCCTTTATAATTGGCAGAGAATGAGCAAATAGGAACAGAACACACACGTCCTCTCCTCCCCGTATTCCTCTATCTATCTTGTGCAATGGATCCTTTCTCCTGA
Source organism: Paulinella micropora (assembly GCA_019918135.1). Taxonomy (NCBI): domain Eukaryota; phylum Cercozoa; class Imbricatea; order Euglyphida; family Paulinellidae; genus Paulinella; species Paulinella micropora. Next base: position 41,352 of record WBZZ01001591.1, read on the forward strand.
TTTATACGTTGCAAAGAATAGGGATAGCGGAGTGTCAAACTTGGCGTAAAAGAAAAACAGGTATGGGACTCCACTTTTGCCGGTTCGATGTCAAAAGAATATATTTATTGATGCCTATCCTTTTACTCAACCAAATCTAACAACTTCGCCAGTAACCCAATCTTCTTCACTTATATAAATAAAGATCAAAGATGGTGGGAAAATGTGGGAGACTAGCGAAGCCCAAAAACAACCAAGGCAAACACCAGCCAGTTGCCGTTGTCCGGTCTGACGATAATATATTCTGACCTAAAAAGGGTAACGGACCTTTTTAGTAATATTATCATTATCCGGTTAAGAGTGTTATCACAGTAATAGGAACAATCTCTTATTGTGTCTGGACCGACACGGGTATTAATAAAGTAGCACATATTTACCTATCTGCGCCTACAATCATAGTCACACTATATATATATATATATATATATATATATATATCATAGCATATATATATATATGTCATAGTATACATATATGTCATAGCATATATATATATATATAATATCATAGTATATATATGTCATAGTATATATATATATAATATATCATAGTATATATATGTATATATAAATATATACATATATATATATATATATATATATATATATATTCAGTGTAAGACTTGACTAGCGGTCTAGGGAAATAAAGTTGTGACGATATAGCCTTTAATGAGAACGTCCTCTGTTCTTCCCTGTACCTTCCGTGTAAAAGGGCGGAGTAAAACAGAGAATTAACAATGATAGACCGAATGAGTTTCCTTAAATAGTGGCATTTCAAAGTGTTCAGGTCTAAAAATATAGTCGTTATGATGGGACGGTAACAAAATGTAGATATTCAGTTGTAATGCCCCCAACGATAGATGGTAGAAAAGTCGGTAATACAACCAAACACAGTCCTCAAAAATGAGAATAATGTCTCGTTGTATTAGCTCATCACACTCTCCGACTCAGGGACACCGTGATTTCTGTAAACCTGTGACTGTAAACTTGTGAGGTGACTGCGCCAGCGATTACTATAAGCTTGTGACTGTCACCTCACGTCGTGTCACCTGTGGGCCACTCAGTGCCACTGGCCGCATGAGCGACGGATGGCTATTCGGCAGCTATGTTT
>WBZZ01001591.1:52500-60000 GCA_019918135.1 Paulinella micropora
GAGAGAGAGAGCGCGCGAGAGAGAGAGGAGAGAGGAGAGAGGTGAGAAAGCGGGAGAGAGGGAAAAAAAAAAAAAAAAAAAAAAAAGAGAGAGAGAGAGAGAGAGAGAGCGGAGAGAGAGAGAGAGAGAGAGAGAGAGAGAGAGAGAGAGAGAGAGAGAGACAGAGACAGAGACAGAGAGAGACAGAGAGAGATTTGATGAAAATAGTCAATTAACTTTTGAAAGACTCTGACTCTCAGATAGGGGAGCTAAATGATTTGTTACGCTCGATGAGCTCAGTCAAAATCTAAAACAAACCCTGGCCCCTTGTAGTAGCGAAACCGACCCTCGCAATGGCGCACGAAATGCTCTCATTATCCATAAGAGGGACGAGGACTGAAGAGCTCAGTTCTTTAGCAAAGAAGTAAGTATATGTGTATGTTGTGTATGTGTATGTGTATGTGGATGTGTAGCCTTGGATGCTCGGACCGTAAGGTTTGGTGAGGATCATACTGAGGTGACTCTTGGTTTGGATTGCTAATTTTCCTCACCCAACTTCACAATTCTAGCATTCCTTTATACAACTCACATTAGCTTCTGGTTCAAAGTCTGAGTGAGTGTTGGTAAGTACCGGTAAACTAACTTGAAAAATAGTCACCATTCATATTAATACTTCATTTATATATTCTGCCCGCAGTGCATATACCTCCCTACCTAACTTTTTTTTTTTGCGTTTTTTTCCGCGTACACAGTTGAATTTTTTTTTCGTGTGTTCGTTCGTTCGTTAGTTAGTTAGTTAGTTCGTCTTCGCTTTTTGACGTTACGTCCAAACTTCCTTTTTCCTATTTAATTATGCAGCAATTGAGCAGCCGGACACTCAAGAATTGTTCAGAAATTGAGCGGCAGGATAAGAAAGTTACTGCATTGTGAATAGCAACGGCAAAAGTTTTTGAATAAAGTAGCCGCCACACTGGTCCCAGGTGTGACTCCGCAATGTGCCAAACGAATGTCCGGCCACCAGCGAGCAAATCCTCTGAAGTAGAAACATTAAGGGGGCAACCTGGTCACGAGTCCAGATGTGTACCCGGCAGGGAGGGGCAAACCAGCGAGAATCAAGTTGAACAGGTTTTGCGGAAGCTCAGCTTTGGTTATGGTCTATCGTGAACTTCTCAGTCTGAATTAGGGGTGTGTCACTGCCACGGTGTGTCTGTGTGTCACTACTTGTCATGGTGACAGTTGGGTGTGTTATGAGGTAAGGTAGTGATAGCCAAAAATCTGCTGTGTGATCATGAGAGGAAGTTGTTGCCTCTTGGTGCTGGTGTTTACGAGCTCTTTACATTCTAGCGTCAGTGACATGGTGTGGTGTGTGGGCGCCTGGTTGTGTTACTCTGTTCACACAAACACTATCAAGTTCAAGTTTTTGCTACCCTCTTCAGACCGGATATAATGCACGCTAACATTGCACGCTAAGTCTAATGGTTGTAAAAATTGATGGAAGTAGCATGAAAATGAAAGATTTTAATGTATTTTAACTATTTTAAACAAAAAAAGTTTTAAAAAATTTGAATTTCTAGCAGTTACATTTGAGAGACTCGCCATCGGGAACCTTTACCGATCCCTTTCAGGATCACTCCGGGCTACTCTAGCAAGACTGTCTCGCAGTAAGGAAACGCACTTTAATACTAGTGACTCGTATAAGTAAGAGAACTGAACTAACCGCGGGAGAATCTGCCACGTCACACAGAAGCTGCCACGTCACAAAACTGACTAACTTAGATGACCAAGTTACGTAGTTATAATTATGACTGGTAAATGATGTATTAAGTCCTTACAGTTAACATTGGCATTATTGACTGTCCGTCCAATTGACAAATCAACTATCCACGTAACGGTGAAATAGCTATGACCAACGCTCCCCCTTAGTTATTTGTCAATGCTATAACTATCCGTCATAACTGTCTTATTGTTCTTAAGCAAATGAAAAATTTGCAAGCGCTTCCCGTAAGGGGTATCAGAAATCTAGAAAAATTATACATATAAATATAGTAGAGGTGTGTGAAAAAAAGTGAAAAGAAAGTAAGCGATTAGTTCTTTGCGTTGAAGGTATGTATATGCATATGTATATGCATATGTATATGCATATGTATATGCATATGTATATGCATATGTATATGCATATGTATATGTATATGTATATGTATATGTATATGTAGATATATATGTAAGTTGTCCGATCTCCGCTGCCACCGGTCGCCGAAAATGTCTGGTGGGGTCGCCACCCGCCACCCGAGTCCCGGCAAGCCTCCGGAGGCCCGCCACCAACGGCCTCGATCCTACGATCCGATTGCCACGGGCGCCTAGATCAACATCTATAGGAGAGGACACACTCGCACAAAAGAAAACACAAAGAAGAACAAAACACAAAACATCGGTGAAACACCTGCGATCATTCTGGGGATTCCGGAATGATGACCGTGAATTTGTTCAATAGATACATGAACTGATCACGAGGTAATGGTTTGGTGAGTAGATCACCGATTTGTTTCTTAGTACTGACTTTAATAAACTTTATCTCACCATCTCTCTGTGAATGATGTATGAAATGTAGTTCGAGAGGTATATGTTTGGTGCGTGGTCCGGATAATCCCCGTTCGCCTGCGAGAATTGTTTGGGTATTATCCTCAAATAATTCAACCGGACCTTTTTGCGGTATTCCGGTTCCTGTCTAACATGACCTACAGCTAGACCCTCTCTAATACATTCTGCTGCTGCAAATATTTCAGCATCATTCGAACTAAGGGCTATCCTACTCTGTCTCTTAGAAAGCCAAGCTATAGGGTCCGCTCCCCATAGAATTACGTATCCCGTACGTGACTTTCCGGTCTTATTGCAAACCTTATGGGCCGCATCAGGCCATAACGTGACTTTAGGATAGGATTGACCCTTCTGCAAGGATTTAGGCCCGTGAAATGCTAAACCGCGAAATGAGCCAATTAAATACCGCAATATCCTTCCTAACATTGCATAAGTGACTCCCTTATCTATGGTCTGCATAACACTAGCTGCATTGAGCGCCTGTTCTATATCCGGCCTATTCATCTTAGCTAAATAAAGAAGACTACCAACTATGCTAGGTATAGCGACTTACGCAACGCTGCATCATCGGACATAGCTAAGGGCAACTGATCTAGTGCAGGGGTGCTTACGGGGCGGGACTTACCATACCCAAACTCCCTTAACACCTGTAACTGGTACTTACGTTGATGAAGGACAATTCGTCTTCCTTCCTGTACTATTTCAATCCCTTTGAACTCCCTTGCAACTCCTAGACATTTCGCCCCACCTCCCACAAAGGTTTTTATTTTCGCTCCTTTTAATTCATCAGTCCAATCTCCCAGTAAATCGCCTGTCTCTACATCTGCCTGATTAATTTCTTTGTTAGTCGTATATATTACGCTGTCTGTGTCATGATACAATATCCTATTACCTAATTTGTCCATCATATTGTAAAGTCTCATTCTCGCGTGGCATGTAGTAAGTAAAGCACCTACAATATTTGTTTTAATCGGGTCGCACACCGCGTCCTGTTTTAAGTCATAACTGGCTTCTATAATTTGGTCGTTAATTATGTTAATATTTATATTATCCACTGATTTATCGTTCAATAGTTTGTATAAGGTTTCTTTATCCTTTATCATTTTATTCTGTGTTTTATTTTGTTTCTGTCCAAACTTGCCCCATAAAGAATTCCAGCACAACTTAGCCACTGCTCTCCGTCCTTCATTTTTGAATATTTTGCTTTCATCCATCTTTACACCCATTTTAACTTCCATGCTGTTGATGTAATTTTGATTTTCTGCTTCCGTATTGCATCCCGCGGGATATCCACTGGACTCTTGTTTTACTTTCAAGAATGTCTTTATGTATTCTTTGAATAAACTACTGCTTTGTTCTTTCCAGTGCCATACTTCATATATTTTTATTAACTTATACCCTTTGTCTAAGGCCTTGTAAATTTCTGGATTTGCCCATGTACCTGTTATATTGCTCGTTCTTTATCTGTGTGCTTACATTCGCCGTGTTGCTCAGTCATTCCACACTTATCGCATAAGTAATACATCATCTTACCTCTATCTGCCTTCGGTAAGACTGGGTGTAGTAAGCCTCTCGGCGGCAGCATCTTAACCTTAGCCACTCCGAAATATTCTCTGCTTATAATTTTGTTTTCCATACCTTTTCTTTCGTCGTCATTATTCGGTCTAATAACTATATGGTGGCCGCTTGGATAAAGGTCGTAATACATCACGGTCGGATAAAGTGAGCATATGTCAATATATTTCGCATACTCATTATCATGTCGTGATTTCCAATATAATTTCAGAGCATTCACTCTACCTCCAAACATTGCCTCTCGTGGGTTTAGTCCTTCTTGTTCAGTAATTCGTTCGTTTGTATCCTCAGCCAGTCTTTCACTGGTTTTCATCAGGCTCCATTCGCACTCCCAGATACTTATTACTTTTGCTTGTTCTTTAAGTTGTTTTTCTCTTCTCATAGTTTCCTTGTATAGTTCGCCCATTGTCTTATTATTCTTCACATTCATAGCATTGCTATTCCAACACTTCTGACATCCGTGCCAATGGCATCCGTAAAACTCATAAGCGGTTTTGTTTTTCTCGTCCCAACCATCTACATACACACGAGATTGCCCGAGTTGAAACATTTTTTCACCTCCGTTGAAAGCGTGTTTAATATCGGTTTTGTCTAACCTGCTTCTGTATGCTAGCCATTCTATACAAGCCCTAGAAGTCCTGTTTTGTTTTTCCGCTTTCAATATTGCAATTGAATTTTCTGGCATAAACTTAGCACGATACAACGCCATAACACAACTCGCGATAGTTGTATATTGAAAAGGGTCAATACCAAACTCTAGAAACTGATTTCTAAAATCTATACAACCTTTTCTCAGTATATCAACATCTGAATGACAATACTCCGCGATTTCCTTCGCCATATCAAACCTGTTATGTGCTTTCACTTGTTCATCATACCATTCAAGAAATTCCTTTCGTTTATCTCCTCGCATCGTGTCGTACCAGTAATGTTTCTTATGTGGCATTACACCGACATAGTTTTTATTTTTCGCAGTATTGAAGAAGTGCGCGAAGAAACCTTTCTTAAGTTCCGTAAGCCCGAATGTCTTTGGAAAGTCTGACAATGGCATTGTAAGAAAACTTAGGCTATCTATGAACCGATACTTCTTAAGTGTCATCATCATAATCTTATCACCTTCATAGATTACAAATGGAGTTTGTCCATTATCAACCAACCACTTAAGAATAAACTGACAATCATAACCGCGGGCATTGTGTGCGATAAATGTAAATCCGCTGTGCTTAGTGTCAAAAGCCCAATTACAGAAATCTTGAATGTTCTTATGTATAATAGGCGGTTCCTTCGCATCGTAATACTGGCTTTCAGCATGATTAACAATGTGTTCGCCTGTGTCCTGTGTCGCTTCAAAGTCGAAGAATATGTATTGCTCTGACGGCTGTAAGATTTCTTTTTGGATTATTTCACATTGGGTGCTCAAGCGGTTTCACTACTTTGCAATTTCGGCATTTCGCATATCCGCATTTGTGCTTATCCTTCTTTCTGTAATTCAGCCCACACGATTTACATTTCGCTTTTACATCGCAGTTTGTTGTCCTGTGGTTATTAAAGCATTCAGTGTTTGGAAACTTTCTATTACACTTCTCACATTCTTTCCACTGGCTCTTGTCGTTTATTCCCTTACATCCCTTGGTTTCGCAGATACTACATTTGGCGTCGCAGGCGTGTCTTTCCATATACCCTCTTAGGCATAACTCGCAGAAATTCTTTTTTCCTAGCATAGAGTTCATGTTAGTTATGGCATCGTAATGTCCTTCAGTCTTTAGAATGTAAAGGTTAGTCAGCCGTTCGCCGTTCGCATTAAGTAGATCTGTTTTATAAACTATTTGTTCAGGGAATTCAACAATAACCAGATTGTATTTAATGTGATTAGCGAATGTATTTATTTCTTGTATCCCACACACATCCTTAATAACTTTCGCTCCATCGTGTAAAGACTCTGCCATTTCCTGCTGTATCTTTCTTTTTCCCATAAGTATTGTCTTGAATTTTGGATGTTTTTCAATTTTTGCTTTGACTACAACGATTGCTCGTGCTAAGCATAAGTTATCGCTGTTGGTAATACAGATTACTCCTTTCTTTCTGTATATATCTAATTTGTTCAAAACCTGTAGCCTTGTCCCTCCCGTTGGCATTTTAACAGATTTCAACACAAATTTTAATTTATCAAAGTTTATTCCGTTCTCGTCCATGTAAAAACTTTCGTTGCTTTGAAATATTGCAAACAATCTTTCTAAAACTTTTTCAACAGAGATTTAATTCACTTTGTGTAAGCATGTTACCTTTTCATAATAATCTACAAACTCAATACCTAGGCTAACCTTATCTTGCGGTGCTTGTCGTTTTACAAAGTCGTTCAATACAATCTCAATAAATCTTATTACATCGCGCATTTATCGGAAGTCGCGCATTTATTAATCGTAAATGATCGGAAGTTGCAGTTAATCCTTACCACATATCGGCTTTCATTTATTCCTAGTTCGTGTTCCTTGCTATCGTCCCTCATGATATCATAATTACCATACCTCAACAAGTCTCTGTAATTTTCTTTCAGTTCTTTTTTCTCTGCAATCGTAGGTAAAGGTGGTGCTATTGGTATAGCATGGTGTTCTCAAAATACACCGCACCTCTTACTTGGTTCAAGTAGTTTTGGGTGGTCAGTGTATCTATTTTATACCCCCTTACCTTCGGTTTGATATATAGCACATCCCGACCCCTGACAGACTTGATTTCGTAATTTATCTTATATTTGCTTAATATATCCAACCTGTAGACCTTGCCGTTATACGTGTGTGTCTCCATGTTTGATAAATATATCTAAGGAAATATAATTTTATAAAATTAAAATAATTTCTCCTTCTCAAATGTGGGGTGTGTCCTGTGTCACTGTGTGCCTCTATATAATGGTGTGTCCTTGATTTTAACATAAAATTCACACATACCCTCGTCGAAATGATTTCTGTAATGCCCCCAACGATAGTTCGTAAAAAGTCAGTAATACAACCAAACACAGTCCTCAAGAATGAGAATGATGTCTCGTTATATTAGCTAAGTGAAGCCAAAAAGGAAAACTGCAACAGACCAGGAATAAAATGGTATCAGGTCAATCCGGACAAATAATACTGAAAAACAAGCTGGTGCACCTGTCACCAGGAAAAGGTACTTTTTACCTGCTATCAGGGGGGTGATGCATACATTTCAATTCCGACGGCGAAATTGTTGTACGGCTATGCTATGCTAGCAAAACACATAAATCCTATTAATCTTTTGTATTTCCAAGTCTGATTGTATTTGCTATATCCTGAACCGCAATGACAATTATTTTCCATATAAGCACAAATACTACATCTT
>WBZZ01001591.1:67500-82110 GCA_019918135.1 Paulinella micropora
TGAGTAGCATGAAAATGAAAGATTTTAATGTATTTTAACTATTTTAAACAAAAAAGTAAAAAAAAAATGAATTTCTAGCCGTTACAACTGTTTTTCGACAGTTAGCTATGATCTTGGCTAGATTGTGGTTTTCGGTTGCCTGAGTTTGGTTTTTCTTTGTTTTTATGTTGTTTTACATCAAAATCAACGTCATTATATTTAATTTATTAAATTCTAATGATGTTACTTCAAATTCAAATTCAAATTCAAATGTGACGTGGTTGCCCGGATACGAGCTTTTGTTTTATTGGTTGGGTTGGATGTGTTGGCATACTGTTAGTCTTGCTTTCTCACTATGGAATGTTGGCACCTCACATGATCTTTTTGCATACTTACGCACACTGACAAAGCAAATACATTTACATATTTTGTGTGCAAGCAAGTGATAGGATGCGTGTAGACAGGTTTGAGATTACTCACCCCCCTTTGGTAGGGGAACCTCATGCCTTGCGAAACACTTGCCAGTTGTATTGGAACTGGGGCACGCTACAATTACAAGCACGACTCCGTAACTGATAGGTAGGGAGGAAACGATACTTCTGAAATAGTCAGAAGCGATGGCCCCTTTTCCCAATAGGAAGGTCAAAAGGAATAGGGAGCTGGTTGCTCAAGCCTTGCTTATCGTTTGGAACCCTCGGTAGGGTGTCCAATCCCAGATTGGGACTCCTTAGTTTCCCTTTTCATCTTAGGGACGTTCTGTGTGTGTGTGGGATAGAACGAACCTACCGAGTGCGAAGTAGGTAAGGACTCCTTGGTGAGCCACAATAGGAGCACTGCTGTGAAATCCTTTCCCTCACCCTAGGTGACCTGTTGGATATAGGTGGGTGAGGAGGGAGTGGAGTGTGGAGGTAGGAGAGTGATTTGTTGCTTGAAATTTTTGACGAAATTGGAATCGCCAAAAATGAACAAATGAAACGTCTGGTTGACGTCACTCTATCTCCTTTTGTCTTGGCCTATATTCCCACTAACTAGCATCCCTACCCCCTGCAAATTGGCTGCAATGGAGGGGCTGAGTATGAGCTAGTTTTCACAATCAGACTTTGGTGCACAGCACTCGTTTTCTGTTTTCTGTCTGTCTATGTCTGCTCTCTACTCCCTTGTGCACTTTGGATGCTTGGGAGTGGGCACGAAATGACAGAACAAGTGAGTGTTGTTGTTGCAAGACAAATTGGTTTGTCTGTGCAGTCTGTTTTGGATGATGGATAGAGGATATGACGTGGTTCGTAGGTGTGTGTGTGGGAGTTCGTTACTGTCGTATACGTTTGCTCCCCTTGCCACCCAACCACCTACACTCTACCCTTCTCTCCTGTCTCTCTGTTATGTCCTCACACTGTGTATACGATTGGTTGTATTGTGCGGGAGGAGAAGATAGTGGGAGGGTGCGTATAGGTGTCAACAGAGATTGAGTCGTACGTGTCTGTTTGCCACACGTTCTCGCCTTTATAATTGGCAGAGAATGAGCAAATAGGAACAGAACACACACGTCCTCTCCTCCCCGTTTTCCTCTATCTATCTTGTGCAATGGATCCTTTCTCCTGATTTATACGTTGCAAAGAATAGGGATAGCGGAGTGTCAAACTTGGCGTAAAAGAAAAACAGGTATGGGACTCCACTTTTGCCGGTTCGATGTCAAAAGAATATATTTATTGATGCCTATCCTTTTACTCAACCAAATCTAACAACTTCGCCAGTAACCCAATCTTCTTCACTTATATAAATAAAGATCAAAGATGGTGGGAAAATGTGGGAGACTAGCGAAGCCCAAAAACAACCAAGGCAAACACCAGCCATTTCCCGTTGTCCGGTCTAACGATAATATATTCTGACCTAAAAAGGGTAACGGACCTTTTTAGTAATATTATCATTATCCGGTTAAGAGTGTTATTAATAGGAACAATCTCTTATTGTGTGTGGACCGACACGGGGTATTAATAAAGTAGCACATCTTTACCTGTCTGCGCCTACAGTAGGCAGTGAGTATGTATAACGAATACAAATGAGTGGCAAGTAGTCTGAGTCACCGTCACGTGTCACAGTGACTAGTGTAAAACACTGTCACTCACTCTGAAATATAAGCTTCCGCACCGATTTTTTGCTTCAAAAACATTGTAAATATGCTAAACAAACTCGTATTAATATAATTTCATGCATAGTTCAAGTAGGCCGCGGGTGAGTATGTATAACGAATAGTGAGTGGCAAGTAGTGTGACGTCACAGTGGCTAGTGTAAAACACGGTCACTCACTCTGAAATATAAGCTTCCGCACCGGTTTTATGCTTCAAAAAGATTGTAAATATGCTAAACAAACTCGTATTAATATACTTTCATGCATACTTCAAGTAGGCAGTGAGTATGTATAACGAATACAAGTGAGTGGCAAGTAGTCTGAGTGTCACAGTGACTAGTGTAAAACACGATCACTAGCTGTGAAATATAAGCTTCGACACCGGTTTTATTATGCTTCAAAAACATTGTAAATATGCTAAACAAACTTGTATTAATATGATTTCATGCATAGTTCAAGTAGTAGGTGAGTATGTATAACGACTATAAGTGAGTGGCTGCCACTGGGCCAGTAACCAACTTGAAAAAAAAAAGAAAAAAAAAAAGAAAAAAAAAAAAGAAAAAAAATAATAATAACAATAACAACTGTCTCTATACAGACAACGAACGAACCAACACCTACCGACCAAGCCACACGCTGCTTACCAATCAAGACGGCCAACAGCTGACGTCTTGCCCAAAAATAAGCTGCTGACACTCCAAACAAGACGTCTGCCAGAAGACGCCTTGTTCCCCACACTGACACTTCGCCACCAATTCGTGCACGGCGTATCCCCAATGATCCTGGTCTTTTGGAGGCTTTTTGTCTTTGCGTCACCGAGCTAATATAACGAGATATCATTCTCTTTTTGAGGACTGTGTTTGGTTATATTACCGACTTACTCTTCCATTGAGCTATCGTTGGGGATAGTACATTTGGAGTCCATAGCTAAAGGCTGATTTCTTTTCTGATCTGTCGTACAGACATCAGATAAGCACAAACTTATTTTTCGCTGATCTGTCACACAGACATCAGACGAAAACAAACACTCCTACTCATCCTCAAACAAAAAACTTACAAACAAGCAATCAATTTGTCACAAGCTGGCATAACCTTTAGCTTTTGTGCACATTAGGCTTCTGTGTGCTCTTCTACAAGACACCAGACCACACCTACTCCACTCCCTCTTGCTGCTTGCATAAAGCCAAGTAGGACAAGTGCGAAACAAACATCAAACAAACACACAGACAGAGGAGAAACGAGCAAAGCACTCCCACTCTCTGTTCTGAACCATTTTCCTTGTATTTTCTCTGCAGAAACCAGAGAAGATTACACATCTCTCACACAACAGCAAGACAAATATCGAAGCACTGTCCGACGACAGACTGACTTCTACAAAACAGCTCTTTTGACCAAACTATCGTTATCTCTGTGTAGGGCCTGACGCCCCATAACTATTTCAACAGAGAAAAGGAAGAAGGAGAGGAAGGTTGCATAGAGTGATAAGAATAACAGAGGAAAAAAAAAAAAAAAAAAAAAAAAAAAAAAAAAAGCAGACGTGACTCTTATAACATAAAATGGACGACGAGAATGAGCAGGCTGGTGTGACACCAACTGATTATGGTCCTAGTGAGGGAGGAGAGGAGCAGGAGACTCAGTACTCAGAAGAGAGGGGGGATAGAGATGGAGAGGAGAGAGAGAGGAGTATACGTATACAGCCGATGTAGAGTCGACAGGGGGGGGGGGGGGGTAATTCACAAGAAGCGAGTGCAGGTCAGACCGGAGGCTCTCCACTGACAGAGGCAGAGAGAGAGATGGAGGATGTTGGCCAGAATATCCCAAATACATGGGAACAGTTAGCTACATATAATGATGAAGAGTGATTCTTCCTTAACTACCCAACCTATTATAAGACACACATCTACATTCCTTACGAGAAAAGGAATAGACCAGGACAAGGTCCAAGCAACCTCCTGATCGAAATTCCCGGCCTTGCGAAGCCTCTCTTCAACAAAGTGAGGTTTGAGCACGAAAGAGTGCCATTGCAGGATATCAAGTATGGCGACACTCTTACACTGTGCGACATATACGACATATCTGCAACACTCTACGCTGCTGTGCTCGTTGCGGAATTTCATGAACGCACAAACATACAGTGGAAAAATAAACGCACAACTGCAGCATGGCTGTCTGTCTGTGGTGTCCCCACTGATATCAAGAATCTAGAAAGAAAGTTCGAAGGTAGAAACCAAATTGGCATTGAGTTTGCCCTTGAGGCTTTTGTAACTGCCTTCACACGGGCTTACAACGAAATGTACAAAGCCCTGAAAGACAACACAAGGCAACATCCTGTTTACGAGGAGGTTGACCAGTCTTGTCAGGTGCTTGAACGCCTCACACAACTCCATAAGGGCCTCTTTGAGGGGAAGGAGCAAAAACCAACATGGAAACAATGGGCCCACACGAAGAATCACACTCTCATTAAAGGCCCTCTCACAACAATCCCAAATAATAACAGAGCTGATAAGTCTTCCATGAGAGAAAAGGCGCACTTCCTCTCTAGTGCCACAGGGCTTGCACAGTTCGTGACTCATCTAGCACGACAGGTGAAAGAAGAAGAGACGAGACAGAAAGAGGAGAAGGAGCAGAAGGAGAAGATAGCTGTGGCAATGGCAGTAGCACGGGTGGCTCCACAGCCAACGGCTCCACCTACCACATCTAACCCAGCTCCCAAGAAAGCAGGAGGAGGACCCACAGGAGGAGGACCCCAAGGGGGAGGAACAGTAATTAACTTGACTGACTCCCAGAAGAAAAAGCAGGCGCTGCAGGCAGCCCTAGCTAAAATCAAAATTGGGGGAGGGGGGCTTAAGCTCTATGCTATCACTGCCAATGAGGCTGACACAGAGAAGACCCTCATGACTAAGTTCAATGAGATGGACAGATGCTTCCAGCAAAACCAGTGTGAGGTGGAGCAGGAGTATGAAGTCCTAGAACATCTCTGTGATCGATCCCTCCTTGGAGCTGGTTTTGATCGTATAACTTACGAGAAGTACAGAGGAGAGGAGGAGCTAGCAAGGAAAGGTGGACATGCAGAGATGAGTTGTACTCTGGCCATTGCTGCCCTCATTCGATACTTTAAGGCAAGTGGATACCAACACTTGTGCACGGGCACATTGATTGGGTTTGAAATTTTCGACTTAGTATCGGAGCAGTTGCAGTCTGTCACTCAGCTTGCATCTGTCTTAACAAATGTGGGCACCCAGTACACTCTCTTTTATAACCACAAAACCATACTCCTATATTTCCTCAGTGCTTTGCACGTCTACAACAAAAATAAGCTCACACTGCTCATGCAAGACTGCAAAACCTTCGACAAGGTAAAGCACTTGAACTTTTTGGAGATGAGCGTCTTTGAGGCCACGACTAAGGCCGTGAGCCCAAAAATGTTGTGGACCGAAGTAATGACCGCTTGTCAGAGGCTCGACAGCCAGACAGCATCCTTGATCGGTTCTGCATCGGCTTCTGCTCAACCGCAAGCCGCACATACGCAACGATCTCTAGGAAAGCGACCAAGAGAGAATAGTCGTGAAGCTAACACACCTTGTATTCGTTGGTGGGCACGGGCACAATGCTTCAAACACACAAATAAGAAATGCCCGTACAACCACGATGTCGAGGACACCCGCATCCAAAACACACTCCTCAAGAACGTACGGTCGGACGAAACCAACACCGTCGCCGTTCTGCGCCGACTGCGCAAGGATCAGTGGTGGAAATTACAGGATGTTGCGGACCATGAACACGAACTAGCTGACGCGATCAATTCTCTTTTCGCTAGAGATGATCAGAAGACGGCAGCCATAGAAGCCGCAAGTGGAGGAAGAGGTGGAACACGAGGAAGAGGAGGAGGGAGAGGAATCAATCGAGGAGGAGGAGTTCCTTTCGCACGAGGCACATACACTCACGGGGGGGAGAGAGGATTTGTGAGAAGAGGAGGAGGAAGAGGTGTATTTCAAGGTAGAGGAGGAGGAAGATGGGTTGGCCGAGGTCGATACGGCAGCGCAGAGCGCCCGTACCACAGAGATGGGGGCTGGGCAGACGGCTCGAGCTCAAGCTCGAGTTCCTCAGCACCACAGGCCTATGCGACATCAGGCGCAACCACTACCGACACTGATGCCGACTCAGGTAACAGATTTGAGGTAGTCCAATGACTAGAGAAGGAGGGAGAAAACAGAACAACAAAGATTGCACGATACACCGTTGTGCAGGTCCCAACCAAGGGTACCAGTGAGTCTAAGAGCCCACAGCAGGCCACAGACCAACTCAAAGGTAGTACAATACCAGTACACCCATCACGACATCAAACAGTGCATGCTGCTAATAGGCAGGCGAGTAAAGCGCTGGCAAAGAGAAAGCAGGCGGGCCTGTCGCAGCCACAGCCGAAGAAAGTAAGAATAGAACCGGCAATCAATCTTATCAACTTGCCGAGACAGACAATAGACAAGGAGGATGGAGGACATCAACCTCTCCTCACGGTCTCAAACAGAGAAAGCAAGGACAATCATCCTTCGCCTGTGAACAATACCCAAAAAGACATTACAAAAACGGCGGAAAGGGAGGAGGAGGCGAACCTCGAGAAATGGATACAGATTTTAGAACACAAGCTCCTTTTATTGGCCTTAAAAAGTCACCGGCCAGACGCTTTATGCTATACAAACTTTTTTGTGAAACATTAAATACCTTTATAAACGTCGGTAATGATACTATGGCAAATATTAGTATTGTCGGCCGGAAATTTACTACGAAACACCATGCGTGGTTAGAAACTAATATGAAAAAATCATCGGGCACCTTGAAAGGAGTTAGTAGTCGGACGGATATAACGGGCATCATCACTCTAAATTTTAAATTGAAATCCGGACGAGTATATCGAGTGGACTTGTACGTTGTCCCCGAATACCACGGATCTGTTCTTTTGTCGTACGACCAACTGACGACAATGAACGTAGTGATTGATTGCGCCGCCAAAAGAGTCATATACGGCGTAGAGCCAGGAGAAGAATATACTGTCGACTCTCTCCATGCTATTGACTCATACGAGGCCCTACACCTAGGGGTAGCATCGGAAGGAAAACAGGTGGCCATTACACACGCATATGAGGCATATATGCCAACGGACGCGGTGTCTAAAGATGGTTCAAACCTGTCAGACAAGAGAGAGGCGGAGGTCTATACGGCTACAGTCTCTACACAATGGGATAAAAAGTCGATAGACGATCTCATTGAAAAGAGGAAAGAGGAGATTATATGCATGGGAAAAAGGTGCCCATCGTTGGCGAGATTTGAAGAAGGAGCAGGGGCCGATGTATATATTACCAACGGGAATTGCTTTCACGTAAAGGTGGAAGAGAAGGACAGACAGGAGTTTATACCGAGGAGAAGGAGACGACTCCCTGATATCCCGGCAGAAGATATTAAAAGCTTTATTACCGAATTCTGGGGTGACGAGCCTACATGGCCGCGCTCACTGACAGAAGTGAAAAAGTGCCTGCGCACTCTTTTTGAAAATAATAAACCACATACGGTCATACTCCCGTAAAATGAGAAGGCGATATGGGCGCAGGAGATACGGGACCGGCTTATTGATCATCCGATACCGGTGCCCTCACGGAAGCAACACTTAGTGGTGGCTTGTCGTCTCGGGACTCGTGAGCAGAGCAGTGCATACAAGCGGAAGCTCAGAGACCAGGACAAGTTGAAATTGATTCCTCAAGCATTCACATGCTTCGATGGTTTCTACACCCGAAAAGCTCCGTTGCAATATGCGAGATTAATAGATATGTTGGTAGGTCTGGCGGAGGACGACGAACCAGACACTGCCACATATGAAAAAACGGGAGTGGACGATATATCAGAAGAAGAGTTGGGCTTGGAGGAGGAGGACAGAGCACCCCTCAAGCATCACAAGACAATGTCAGAGGAGGAGTTTAAGGCGGCGATAGACGAGAAATTGGCAGGAGTAGGTACGGAGAAGGAGAAAGAGGTTTTGAAAGAGAGATTGAAGGCGAACAAAATGATTTTTGACCCCCCTCAAGCGGGAGGTGTCAAGCCGGAAGACTTCACCGCGGTTATTTGTAAAATACCAGGTGCTGAGCCTTCCCCGGCGCCACGACGGGCAAATCTGAGTATACATGAAGCAAAGATCGCAGAAGAACAAGCACGGCAGTTACTCGATGAGGATTTCATTGAGAGATCGACATCTCCAATAGTTTCCCAACCGAGACTGGTGCATAAACCGGGAGGAGAATGGCGCTTAACGGTTAACTATGCCCGCGTCAATAAAATTTTAGAGGAGGAACGAAATCCATTTCCTACTCTTGAAGAAGGAAGGCGAGTATTGCGGAACGCCAAGCTATACTCAGTCATTGATCTGAAGAATGGCTTCTGGCAAATTCCACTGGATGAAAAGTCCAGATGGACTGCATTTGTAGTAGGAATGGAGATATATCAGTGGAAAGTACTTCCGATGGGACTCAAACAGGCCCCGGACTCTTTCAGAAAGCGATGCAAAGCATGCTGAGTAGCAAATATAATGACCAGACAGAGGGAGGTTTCATGAGAAGAAGAGGACAGAAGGCGGGAGAGTAGGCATTTTGTTACATCGATGACATTATCGTGTACTCCAATACGATGGAAGAGCATATCGACCATCTAACAGATATTTTCAGGCGTATCAAGGCGACTATTTGGCCTGAAATGTAATTTGAAGATATGTCAACTCGCAAAGACAAGCGTGACATATTTGGGGTACGAAATCTCTTACAATAGAGTCTCGATATCCAAAGAGAAGAGGGAGGAGATCATGAGCCGGCAGAGGCCGAAGAATCGCACAGAGCTGCACTCATTTCTTGCGATGGCGCAATATTACAGCCAGTTCATACCCAATTGGGGTGCAACTCGGGCTAAGTTGGAGAGAATGATCGACTTCGGTGATTTTGAGAAGTGGGATGATGAAGCCTTAGAAGCGTACAACACGCTCAAAGATCTCATTTATAAAGATCCGAAGGATGGCGGACTCGTGCTGATGATGCCTGACTTTTCGAAGCAATTCGTAGTCGACACAGACGCATCAAAGTTCGCGATCGGCGCAGTCTTACAACAGGAAGATGAGGAGAAAAAGTTACGCCCGATGATGTTTATAAGTAAAAAGTTGTGCTCGGCGGAGCGAAACTATTGTACGAGACAGAAAGAGGCACTGGCGGTGTTCTGGGCCCTCAAACGGTTGAGAGAGTATTTATGGGGTGGACCTCAGTTTATAGTAAGGACTGATCACCAGAATTTACTATGGCTTGATGAATCATGAACAGACTGGCCGTCTAGAGAGATGGCAGGCATTCTTGTCATGTTTCAATTTTACAATGGTCCATCTACCCGGCAAGAGAAATGTTGTCGCTGACAGCCTCTCCAGGCTAGAGTTTCACTCAGAAGTGGCAGCTCTCGTATCATCAGCAGAAATGGAGGATCTATCCCCAGACTGCACATATGAAGTACATCATATCGAGTCGATGCAGATGGCGAGAGGGGTCCGATGTAACCGATCGGGTCTACGTCATAGCCCGCAAGGTCCGGATCATGGGATATGTTGTACAGCACATGTCCTCGAGGATGCTGAGTGGTCCTATGAAGCATATGAGAATATGAAGGCGGAGATAAAACAAGAAGAGATTAAGCAAGAAGCATATGCGGAACCCCCGCAGGAGAACAAGGAGGAGTTAGACAAAAACCCTGAGAGGATAGGAGTGCAGCTAGAGGATGGGACTGTCCACATAGCCTCACCCACTGCATGGAGACAGCAACAGGCTCTCAATCCGGAGTTCAAAGAGCTAATACAGCTATACAAGAACCCGAACGAGCTGAAAATGACGAAGGAGATTAAGGAGCAACAGAAGGAGATGGGGTGGAGAGACTGTCTCTTGTGGTACAAAGGCCAACACGGGCGCTATGCATCACAAACAGACAAATGGACTCTCTGGGTTCCTGAGAAACTCAGACACATCATTTTTGTCGCTGCTCATAACTGCCCACTACTGGCGCACCCGGGCCGACAAAGAACGCATATGTTCATTTCGAGACGATTCTGGTGGAAGAAGATGAAGGAGAATGTTGATGAACAGGTCAATGCATGCATCCGATGCAAGACATCCAAAACACATTGAAGGCGAATTTTGGCCTGATCGGGACTTTTCCTTTACACTTAGGAATGTTCGAGTTCTTACACACTGATCATGTAGGACCTTTCCCGGTCACGACGGATTACAGATACCTTCTAACGGCCATAGACAGTCAAAGACGTTACGGGAGAAACAACAGCCAAGGCGTTGATTGACAGGATCATCTCACAGATTGGGGTGCCGAGAAAAATATGCTCAGATCGAGGCTCTGACTTCAATAATGAAGTCATCGACAAGCTATCTGCATATTACGGCATGAAATGGCAATATGTCACCGCCTATAACCCCAGAGCGAACGGCAAGATAGAGCGGGTGCATAGACACCTCAAGGCCGCGCTGAAGATGTATTGTATGAAGAAGGAGAACCAAAAGGCATGGGTGGAGGCAGCATCCTCGTTTGCCTTTGCTATGAATTGCCTACCCTCTACAGCGTTAGGTGGTTCAAAAGGTTCCGTCTCGCCATACCAATTGGTATATGGGCGTGAGCCCGCCATCCCAGCCTCACTGCTGCACCCAAAAGGTTCATGGGCAGATCAGGATGAGCTGTTTGGGATGAGACTTCGGGCGAAGATGGAGGCGGAGCAAATAGTACAGGCATGCTGAAGGTGTCAGGCAGGCACACCTGGATCAAGTCAGATTTCAGGTCGGGGATATTGTACTACTGTACCATCCTCAGGTTCCTCAGGGAGTCAGCTCGAAGCTGTTCATCCACTGGAAAGGAACATACCAGATCATGGAACAGATGAGGCCTTTGAATTATAAAATCAGGGGCAGAGGGAAAGTTCAAATAGTCAATGTACGAAGGCTGATTAAGTATGATCCCTTCCTACTTGAAGATGAGTCCGTTGATCAAGCACTCAAACGGATGGAGGCTGACTTTGAAGAGGTCCCATCAATCCGTAAGGAGGATATCTCGGAACGGGATGCCTACAGGGCACCAATTGCGGAGAAGGAGGAAGCTGAGCTGGAGAACAAGCGGGCCACCGACCGCAAAAGCGCGGCGGGGACAGACCCGCAAAAGGGTGGAGTCGAACGTGCCGGAAGGAAAGTTCACGGAGGCGCAAATAAGGAGAGCGCAAAATGACCTTATCTACGACCGACCGAGAAAGGCGATAAGGACGGCACGTTCGCAAGGAATCCATCAAGAGGGGAGCGATGACGGAGTTCAAGACCCTCGCGCGGGCAATGACACTCTCGTTCACCCTAGTTGGAAAGAAGGAGATGCGATTGGACATATTTCATGGGCCAAAGACGTTTTTTACTTGGTGAGGCCTGCGGCCCAACACGTAGCCGATGACACGCTCTCAGATTTATATCTCATGAGAGTCATGGCAGTACCTCACAAACGCCATACGCGATTGAATCGAATTTCGACTGCGGCACAAATCATACAACCAGTCTTACATTTCTGGAGGAGTCTGGATCCAGTGGAAGATCCTAAAGTAAGACAATACCTTCCATATAAAGACGCCAAGAAACTTGAGACATGGGATGATACCATATCTCCTACAGATAAAGATCATACCGCGTGGGTACAAGCACTACCACGAGGGGTGCTAGACATTCCTTTTGACTTGGCACAAGGCGCAATCCCTCACAAAATTTGGGACGTCCTCGAACAGTCTACCTTAGACTTAACTTTGGTTGGAGGTCCTCCACCAGGTAAAGGAGTCCGCGCGCGTAAAAGGCGTATATAGTAAGTATTTTTTTCTCTAGAAGTATTGTGGATCTGATCGATTGCGAACATAGCATTGATCCAATATCGTCCCGACAACCGTACTTAGATATTAAAGCTACTACAGCATTCATTCTTCTAGAGATTAACAAGACACAGCTGAAAAAAAATAGGCATTCTATTCTCTTGCTTCGGCAGAGACAGACGAGACGGCCACGAAACAGCACCGTTACGGGATCGCTATTTGAGTGAGCGATGGTGTTTCCTGGATACGACCCGCATTAGTACCAGAATGATGATCTCATTAAAGACTCTACAGTCTAATCAAGAACTGATATATTAATAACATGAACTGCTACACCGGATTCCATCGATCTCTACTTGTATCGGCATATCGCAAGGTTAGGGCGCACTCAACCCAACTTCGGATATAGTCGTCAGACTTGATCACCTGACACTATATTAAATGATACCGATTTATACAAGGGTATGTCTTCACAAAAAGTAAATGTATTATGGAAACCGACGACCGGTTATTACATATATATGGAAATGGAGACATTACATTATTACTCAACCATAAAACATTATACTTGGACATACTGCACAAATATCTTATCGACAGAAGAAAGAGGAAGATTTTAATATAGATACTGAATGTGCTAGAGTATATATACGATTGGTACCGGGGCAAGTATCATTGTTGTTTTATAACGGCTAATTCGTGGGTTGATGTATCTTCATACATAACACTAAACGAATCTTAGTCAGAAAAGAAATCAGTTCAAAGCGTATTATGTCGGAAACGAAGTGCCGCCATAAAAAACTGGGAGGGGGTACTGTGGACATCACCCTCCCGAATTATCAGGTAAAAAACTTATTTATAGATTTCGTCTGGCCGGACACGTCTGAAATGCCAATTTGATCCTGGTCTTTTGGAGGCTTTTTGTCTTTGCGTCACTGAGCTAATATAACGAGACATCATTCTCTTTTTGAGGACTGTGTTTGGTTATATTACCGACTTACTCTTCCATTGAGCTATCGTTGGGGATAGTACATGTTTAAGGGTGCGATTGTCGACCGGCAGGCCCTAAAAGAGAACGATAAATTCTTCCTTATTTTGCGTTTCATTTTTTTGTTTTTGTATTTTTGACTGTCTCCCTCGAATTGCGTGTACACTAAATTTTGTTGTTATATTCGCTGCTAAATTAACTTTTGTCTTTCTAAATGCTAATTGAAACTTCGTGAGTCTTCACATTGCATTGCATTAATATAGCTGAAAAATTAAAATAATATAGATATATTTCATGATTTTTTTTTTGAAAATTTCAGGCAAATCAGCCACAGTGTTACCACGAACCCCAGCGCACACTTAATCAGGAAATATCTCCTTTCCTGCTGAGCAGACTTTTTTAGATGGGTTTGAATTGTGTAATCGCCCGCAGGGAAATTATCACACACGGTGGGCACCTACGCCAACAACCCGCGCTGCCAACTTCACCCCGCCGCGCTTCGCGCGTCGGGGAGGGGGACGGTTGGCAGCGCGGGGTTGGCGTAGGTGCCCTAAACAGTTTTTAAATTTTTTTACACAGACATTGCTTTTATTAATAAAACTCTGTGTGACTTACTACTCAACAGATAGTGCAGTAATCATATAAATGAAATACTCTCATAGATGACTCGGAAAACAAATGAAAAAAAAAAAAAAAAAAAAAAAAAAAAACCAAAAAAAAAAAAAAAAAAAAAAAAAAACTGATCCGGAAGGTAGGCGACAGCGAACGAAACCGACATCTCAACCAATCTCGAGACCTCTCGGACTTCTTTGTTTTGCTCAGGATTTCACTCGAATTATATTAATACAGTGGCAAGGATTTCAGCAGATTGATGCCGGATTCATTAATAATAAACCTAATATTTACCTGTTCATGATGTATAATATTAATTTTAATGCTTATTACTGCACTTGGAAAAAAAAAACCTATAATATTAATATTCTTCATTATATATGTCATCGATGTCACCTTTTCTGTAATATATATTAATAGTAATTATGAATATTAATAATGTTGCTGATGTTGTTTTCATTATTAATAACATGTTGAAGCTACCTACCTACCTATCTACGAAAACACCTTCCTCTCTCTACCTTCCTACCTACGTACCTACGTACCTACCTAGGTACCTATCCTATCCTATCCTATCCTATCCTATCCTATTCTATCCTATCCGATCCGATCTCTCTCTCTCTCTCTCTCTCACACACACACACACACTCTCTCTCTCTCACACTCTCTCTCTCTCTCTCTCTCTCTCTCTCTCTCTCTCTCTCTCCCTCTCATTCGCTCTCTCTCTCTCTCACACACACACACTCGCTCTCTCTCTCTCTCTCTCTCTCTCTCACACACACACACACACACACTCGCGCTCTCTCTCTCTCTCTCCCTCCCTCTCTCTCTCTCTCTCTCTCTCTCTCTCTCTCTCTCACACACACACACACACACACACTCGCTCTCTCTCTCTCACACACACACACACACACTCGCTCTCTCTCTCTCTCTCTCCTCTCTCTCTCTCTCTCTCTTTCTCTCTCACTCTCTCTCTCTCTCTCTCTCTCTCTCTCT
>WBZZ01001592.1:0-42500 GCA_019918135.1 Paulinella micropora
GTACCTTGCGCCTGTTAGAGCTCCTCAGCACAGAAAGCAGCCCAAACTTGCACTCCAGATTTCTAGCCAGTAGACGCTTGGGCCAGTATCACACTGATTGTCTTCCACACCCCCTCTAGACCACATCTCACGACATGTTTTCAATGCCTGTACTTGGGCCATGCAACTGGTACCTTTCCAGCTAATCTGTTAGCTTCTGGGGAGTGCCAGACACGCTTCTAGACTATGGTGGGGTGCTGGACTTTCAAATTCATCCTCTTTACTCACTATTTTTGTCACACACGTGCGCTACACACAAACTAAATGCATGTTCTTTCATCCAGCAAAAAGGCAGACTGGTATATCATATTTGCAGCCCCCGCGGTGGATATCTTATGCATGTGTGCATGTGTGTGTATTATATGTATTTGTGCGTGCATGACTCATGATGTATGTATCTATGCACGTATGCGTACGTATCATGTGTATGCATGCGTATGTATGTGTATTTCTGTGTATGCATGTGTGATTGTATTGTTCTATGTGTTTGTACGTATGTATGCATGCATGTGTTCATGCATCCATGCATGCATGCATGCATGCATGTATGTATGTACGCATGGACGCAAACCAGGGCATCCCACTCACGGAGGCTCGTACCGTCTCAAGGAAGCCAAACGCTCGAGCACCTACTGACCTACGCCTGTTGCTTGGGCTGGTTGAGGGCGTAGTCACAGGATTGCTTATCGGTCCCGGCAGTCTCATCACCACCACCGGGGTCTGCCTCAGCACTGGGGTCTCCAGGTTTCTAGCCGGTGACTCTTCACCTTCCCGCTCGTCCTCATAGTTGGATTCAGATGAAGGGTCCGCATCGGACTGCAACTCCGGGGGCTCATCTTCCACGTCCGCCAAGCCATCAGGTTGGTAGTCCTCCGGGCCGGGCCTCACCTTTACCCCTTGTACCTTTTCCCTTTTCGCTTTGAGTAAAGATTTCAGGTTTTGGCTCATGATACCACTACCAGCCTCAGCCGACTCGGTCTTTGAACAAATCTCCACCTTCGGGGCAGGTACCGCTAACGGCCCGCTCACCCCTCTAGGTCTCCCCTTACTCTCTCCACGTGGGCGGGTACCACCGGACGGGGCGGAGTACCCTTCGGCTCTTGTTCACGTACCGGCACGACGCTACTTGTGGGACACAACTCCCCCACGAGAGGGGATACCCACCTCGGAAGTACATGTGCTTTGCTTGAGTACCGGCCTGGGGTTCATGTAGGCGGTACACCTTTCTCCACGAGGTACACCGGACGCCTCCCATGTTACAGGATGACGGTTGACGATCCACTCAGTAAACTGGGACACGGGGCTTAGCATAGTGGATGTAAGAGTGACCGGTTCCACGGGATGCCACGCTTCGCTGCTTCGTGACGCACTATAGCCTCAACCATCAGGGGATGACTCCCACTTTTGATCTGGGCTTCCAACCCCTCTCTCATCTCGCACATGAGAGGTAGATGATCCCGTCGTGCCATGTCGGCTGCCCATAGGCGTAAGGCATTGTCCCTCTCTTTGCTTGGCTCGTTGGTATTGATGCTCTACGCAATAGTTACTATCTATGAGGTAGCTGCCTCAATCCTCATGCTGTTGAATTTGGACTCAAGGTCCTTCAAACTGGCTACGCACCGACGCTTTCCCTCCGCTACTCCGTGGCACCGACCCTCGTTCATCTTACCAATGTCTGCGTCGTCCTAAAGCAAGATTTCAAGGCTGTTCTCGTCCTCCGGTGGTATGACCGGTTCGGGAAGTTTCGCACCCCCGGGTTTAGCCATGAGGGCTTTGTCTTCTGACCTGCCTGTTAAGAACTTTACCATCTGGGCTAAGGCTACGCCCGGCTCCTCATCCTGGGAGTCGTCACTATCACTACCCCCATCGGAGCCCTTGGCTGCTTCGCCCCTCTTTCCGGCCTTTGTCAGGACACTTGCTCAACTTGTGCTTGCCCCCGCACACCAGGCGCTTCTTATTGCACTTACCGACGATGTGTCCATTTTCGAAGCAATTGAAGTCTGAGCACTTGGGCCCCTTGCTCTTTTCGCTCTTCTTGCTTTTCTCACACTTGGTGGTGTCGGCCGGTTTGGAAGGGGTATTCTTTACTTTGGCGGGGTCGTGTTCGAACTTACACCTATCAGCCACCTACACCCCCCCCCCCCCCCCCCCCCCCCCCCCCCCCCCCCCCCCCCCCCCCCCCCCCCCCCCCCCCCCCCCCCCCCCCCCCCCCCCTGCTTGTCCTAAAGGAAGCAAACTCACATGGAGGTAGCGAAACGAGGCCCCACGAGTGAATTTGACCTCTTTGCTGAAGATCCAGCATTCGTCTTTGGGCTTTCCTTTCCCTGCCTTCCTAGCTGCCAAACCTTTCTCAGTGGAACTAGTCACTTTGGCCCGGTCGAACTTCTTGTGCAATTAATGAACTTATATGATGTATGCATCTATGCACGTATGCGTACGTATGTGTATGCATGCGTATTATGTGTATGAAAGTTTCTGTGTATGCATGTGTGCATTGTATGTGTTCTATGTGTTTGTACGTATGTATGCATGCATGTGTTCATGATTGCATGCATGTATGTATGCCGCGCATTGCAGTGAATTTATGTATGTGTACTACATGTAATTGTAAGTTTGTATGAATATATTTATGATGCGCCTCCTTTATGAATACTATGTCATTGTGGACAAGCCTGTATTCATCACATGAACATGTGAATGTTTAGCGTAGTGAGTCTCGAAGCTCCGCCTGAATATTGTATTTAATAAAAATTGTCACATAATTTTGATTTTCTGCACTAGTATTGAAATTTTATCGAGAAGAATCTATGGCGGCCAGTTCAGTACAGTAAAACCGACACTCAGAAGTGTAATCGTCAAAATTAAAAAAAGTTTTTTTATTAGGCAGCACCGGATAGAAAATTATAAATACTAATGCTTAAAAATCGATCTACTTATCGATATCGGTAATAATTTCAATACAGCTAGTGTGACGCCGCACATGGTATTAATACCGATAGCTACGATCAAATAAGATTATTAAAAGAGCCTATCAACCTATGATCAATCATTCAATGTCAAATATTACACACGTTAGCTGTATAAAGTACGCTGTTGCCACCCTTGACCTTTGACGCAAATGTTTTTTTTTTTTTTTTTTTTTTTTTTTTTTTTTTTTTTTTTCCCTCAGAAACTAGAATTTTAATTATTGCTGTTGACATTCAAGACAACAAAAAAAATTGATTTTTCTGTTTTGGTTGGAATTTCAGTTTTGGTTGGAATTTTGATTTTGGGTGAAAATTTGAATTTTTCAAATTAACGGCTATATTCGTCCGCAAAATATCGTAAATTTTCGCGAAATGTTACAGTTAAATTTGAAAATTTGAATTTTTGTCACAAAAATGAAAAACTATCACAAAAATGAAAATCTGACAAAAAATGAAAAACTAATTTTTGTTGTTGTCTTGAATGTCAACAGCAATATTAGTGTGTTGAACTTGATGTTTTTTTTTTCTTTTTTTTTCTTTTCTTTTTTTTCTTTTCTTTTTTTTTTTCCTCCACTGATCGACTCAGTTTAATATTAATAATTGAAGCCTCCGACCATCTATGCATAAGCCGACTTCCGGCCGGGAATATGTGGGGTGAATGGACCGTGACTAGGCTGTTGTACGACTGAGCGTAAGGCAGTGAGTATCCCATGAACAAGCCCAGCTGGCCGAGACATTGGGCAGTAGAAGGGTCTGCAGCAAACAGTGCCGCCGTGTTTCAACCTCGTACTAGACCGTTCCGGGTCCGAGAGAGGGTGATGGACGGCGAGAGCGTACTAGGGAAGGAATACGCATGTTTGCCTGAAGCAGAAGGAGAAGCTGACCCCGTGGACGACCTAATGCGTTTCATGGTAGAACGGTGATGGATGGCTAAAGGTATCCGGTTAGCTGAGCAGGCTCTACTAGGACGGAGTGTGGACAAAGACCACATGTTCGATTCGGGAGCTACGTTGCACTTTGTGCCTGCCGGAGCCGAACAACGACTGTTCAACATCAAGAGAGGGATGAAACCGGTAGACAGTCAACGGGCAGACCACCGTTACTAAGAAGTGCTAGTTAGACATGACGACCGTGAACGGAAAAGGGGAAAAGAACAGGTTACATCTGGGTAGGGTGTGAATTAGCCCCTACATAGATGAAACCTTAGTCTCCGGTCCTCAATTGACCAAGGAATGGTACAGCGTGGTGCTCAACAAGAAGGGAGAGGGCTACACCACCAAGGCCCGGATACAGGACATTTCCCCAGAACTTAAGGCCGGTGTCCTGTACCTTGACGCCCAGGATAAGGTGTGGCGGTTCGTGACTTCAACTAACCGAGAGCTGGCTGCCGATAGGGCTGAGGCTAGAGCTTTCTTCGGGAAGGAGATGGCTAAGGTCACTGAGTTGACTAGCGAGCAACTACATCAAAAGTTCGGGGTGCCGGGAAGCCACATGCAGCGTCTCATCAGCGAGGCTTACGGGATCAAGATAGTGGGTGGAAAGACCCATGAGCAGGCCGTAAAGGAGTGTAGGGAGTGCCCAGCCGCGAAAGGGGGGAAAGGTAAACCATCCGGCAAGCAACCAGCTGACACAGGTAGAAAAGTTCGAGGCAGTGTCGTTTGACAAGTCCGGGTGCTTACGTAAGCCCCTCCATGGCGGGTTTTGGTACGGCATGGTGGGGATCGAGGCTAACACCGGGTATGCGTTTGGCCTCCTGCAGAAGGATAGCACAGCTGCACCGCAAGTGCGTTTCATGCGAGAGTGTATGAACTTCCTCGAGACCCAAAGTGGCAAGAAGGTGAAAGAAGTTAGGGTAGACGGTGACCATACTTCCGCTGACTTCAAGGAGCTGGTGCGGGACACGGAGTTAGGAAGAGGGTCAATGCCCTAAACGAGCACAATAAAAACGCCTATTCCGAAGTGTCCTAGCGGGACTTTTGGCGCAAAGCGCGCCATAACATGGTCAAGGCGCAGCTACCCTACGAGCTCTTGGGATATGCGTGGCACCACGCTATCCTCTTGCACAATCTTTCGCCGAAGCAATCCGGTGGGGACGTCCGGATGTTTGAGCTTATGCCCAGAGAGAGAAAGTGAACTGGGTAGCCTACCTTCACCCATTTGGGTGCCTTTGCCATATGGTCATCGAGGGCAGGTTAGGGCATGACGAGAGCCGAACACATATGGCCGCCTGGTTAGGTCTGAGTTTGGAGTACTCGGCGCACATGATCCTGTGCGAAGGAAGGGTGTTCCCGTGGCGCAATGTCAAGAACTTTGACGATAACCAACCCGCCTGGCCTTTGTTACAACCCCTCTGGGAGAAGAAGGGTCTGCGCTTAGAACCGTTCAAGGGCGACCACTTAGTGGAAGACGCCGACCTGGATCAGCTGTTTGTCCCGAAGCCCCGGGTGGGGGTGACCGAGCCCGGCGACGGTAAGAAAACTCCGGATCAGATGGAGCTTGATAGCTCCGATTCCGACGGCGAAGTGGAGGGAGGTGCCGGAACAGGAAGCCGCGGAAACCTTGGAAGAGGCTCAAGACACAGTACCCGATGAACCGGAAAAGATAGGGGAGCTGAAGGGAAGGTGGGTTGAGACCCCAGCTACTCAGTGGGGCTGGGCGTGGGCCAAGAAGACCTATGGGGTAGGTTTCCGGGACAAGGTCAGACG
Source organism: Paulinella micropora (assembly GCA_019918135.1). Taxonomy (NCBI): domain Eukaryota; phylum Cercozoa; class Imbricatea; order Euglyphida; family Paulinellidae; genus Paulinella; species Paulinella micropora. The sequence goes on from WBZZ01001592.1 coordinate 5,711, forward strand.
GGGACAGATGCAAGACGTTAGCGAACCCATATGGGTTAAGAAGCAAACGAAGCATGGTCCGGCCCATTGGGTAAAGTTTGAGGATGACGACGCCCCAGACCGCATGTTGGACCCGGAGATTGTCAAGTACCTTGCATCCGGTCCGGAGGCCGCCCATGCCGCCACGTTTGCTAGACCGGTGAGTGAGAAGCAAGCCAACGAGCTAGGGCACTGGGATGACGCCCGAGCAGAGGAGATGTCTACACTCTGGGAAAAGGGATGATTCCGTAGAGTCATCTGTGAGGGGCGTTTCGTAGATGCTACCAAGGAGGGGGGGTCTTTGACACCTACATATAAATTATGTATTAAAGGAAACAGATATTAAACGATATAAAACGACACTATGCCAGACTACCAACAAGGAAAGATTTATTCAATCAGGTCTCACCAAACAAACCAAATTTATATTGGTTCAACTACTCAACCTCTGTATAAAAGATTTTATACTCATAAGCAAAATTATAAAAGTTGGATGAATGGGAAGTCAAAATATACATCATCTTTTGAAATTATTAAATATGATGATGCTTATATTAAACTCATAGAATTGTATCCTTGTTATAACAAAATGGAATTACTTAAACAAGAAGGTAATCATATTAGAAAACTAGATTGTGTGAATAAACGTATTGCGGGAAGGGAAAAGGTAGAATACTACCAAGAAAATAAAACTGAAATATTGGAAAACATAATTATTATAAAGAACAAAGAAGAACAGAGTTATGCGAAAAACAAAAGAAATATTATTTAGAACATGAAAAAGAAAAAAGTGAGTATGATAAAAAATATAGATGTAAAAATAAAGGTAAAGAAAAAGAGAGACAACAAAGAAAATACATTTGTGAGTGTGGTGTTGAATTGACTATTTGTAAAAGAAATAGACATAATAAAATACAAAATCACATAAATAATTTATATAGTTTTGAAGATGTCCAAAAATTATTCGTATGATATAACAATGGATTACAAGGGAGGAAGAAGTTCGGGTATCTATTACATAAATAGTAAAAATAGAATAACGGGAACAGACAGCGACTTTACACACGAAATAAACTTAAAATCACTAGACAATCCCACATATTGTAAAATTCTTCATATCTATGTACCGAAGTCGTATTATTCGGTGGCTTCACCATATAATACTTTTACATTATCCGAAGACGGGTATGAGGCTACTACACAATGAACAATCTAAAAAATAAGTTGTCGGAGGTACTGACGACAGAAAGTCCTAATGACTATACTTATGTCGTCTCAAGCAACAATACAAACACGGAAGCGGAGGATGGCAAATTAACATTCAGTGTTTCAAATAACGGAGGTATTCAACCGCGGTTTACATTTGATGCTGATACACGTATTCACGAGGTTATGGGGTTTGACAGAAATTCAACATGTTTCTTTGCTAATGATTTTATTAAATCGCAAAATGTAATTATTCTAACTGGTGAAAAGACTTTATACCTTCAATCGGACTTAGTTGGTGAAGGAGATAATCACGTGCTACAAGAAATATACACAGCCAACGAAATTCCATTTGGTGCCGTTATCTACGACGGCTCGGGAAGTGAATACGGAAAAAGGCTATCTACAACCTCAAGCAATGTGTATCGGTTTTACTTAAGTGACGAAAACGACCAACCCATTAACCTCAACGGGCTCGGCATTGTAATGACTTTGTTGATTTACAGAGAGACTAATTATTTTAATTTATTTACATCATTTTTCAATTTATTAAAATCTAGGTAATTAATTTTAATTTTAGAATTATTTATTTTTTCTATAAATATATTCTGGTGAATTAGTTAATTTACACTGCCAAAAAACCTAAAAACAAAATGCCAACTCAACACGGAGGCGAACTAGACTTTTCTAGAACCGACTACATCAGTGCTTCGTATCGTTTGAATAAACTAACTCCGCGAGAAGGTGCGGGAGCTATTACTATTACTACCGCAGGATGACAAGAAAGCAACTTTGACCTTATCAGCAGGCCATTTAAATTAGCCCGCTCTGTCTTGAGTTTTACTTATGCCCCACCAGCAATTGCAGCGAACTATAACAAATGCTATATGGATTGTCTGGCTCCTATTAGACAAATTCAACTTCAAACCCGTAGCGGTGTTTATCTGTGTGATGTAAATGAAGTTGGTAATTTTACAAAGATTGTTTGGAAGGCCGAAACTTCTATGAAGGACTTTCTGACACTTGAAAACCACGATAATGGAAGTGGTGCGGGGTGTATGCTTCAAAAGTGTAATGCTGGAAAGATTGTTATCGGTAGTAGAGCAGAAAGGCGAGCAATTGATACTGCAGTAGCCTACGATACTGCTAGAGACGCAATTCAAACATACTACAAAGTGCCTAGTGCAAATGCTCGTCGCAACGACGATTCCGCTCTATCTGATGGCACTGCTGGAACCTATAGCCTTGTTAATGTTGAATATAATGAGGCTAAGTATTTCTCGAATGGTGCTGCTACTGCTGCTGAGCCTTCTATCGCTGTTAAGACTAATCTCGGTATGCTTTACAATACCATTTTCGCCCTTAATAAGACTATTATGTTTCCAGAGATTTTGAATATGAGGATTGTATGGCAACAGACCCCTAAAATTTATTATTACAATAACAATGCTTCGTCACCGGGTGGAGGAGTGCTTGTTGCTGCCGCTGGTAATGTAAGTGTTTCTAGTCTTAACTTGTTCCTTGCTGTAGAGACTAATCCCGATGTCATTCAATCAATTCAACAAAAGGTAGCGAGTGCCGAAGGTATGAGTTTTAAATTGATTATCCTTATGTTTATACAAATTCCATTGCTCAATCCACTACACAAAATATCATTCTCCGCTTTGATAGGGGACATGGTAAAAGGTTGAAGAAAATTTATCACACACTCTTTAACAACACAGAAAACAAGAATACTGCTTATGATATTGATAACAGAGCAACTGCTAAGACTACCAGTTTTCACACCACACTTGACGGGGCACGACTTCAGGAATTTGAAATATTTCCCGCTAGTTTTGAAGATTATATGTGCTTGAAACCTAAAATTGAAGGTTCTGTTTTGATGAATTCAAATGTTTATCAATACAACTGGTTACTTGGGATAATACCCGCCCACTGTGGAGCAAAGACCAAAATGAAGTTAGCGGACTTGACCTTTCCAATGAGAGACGATGGGAGTTCATTAGCACTACACAGAATAATGTTCATCAGCACGTAAGTGTAGCAATCACTCAGCGCGAGGTTCAGGTTAAGGCAAATATAATTTCTATTAGTTAAGAGGTAATTATTAATTTTGATAGTTAATTTATTTTTTTGATAATATAGACCTACAATGTCACACCAGAGAACTTAATCGCAGAAAATCCTGACGGAGAATTTATAAACGTCAGGGTCGGATATGATGGCGGTATTAAAACTGATAATATGAAAATTGCTTTTGGAGAAACACTAGTTGGACAATCAACTCCAGTTGTTCAGGAAATCTTTCCATACACTTTTAATACAAGGGTATGGACTAAAACAGAAACAAAATCTTCTGTGTCATTTTTGAATAATATGGCAGATTAAAAACTCAAGCAGATAACTCGGCGAATGCTATCCTAACAAGTAAAAGAAGAATAAAATATCGGACTGGTATGGGAGTTGTTGGTTGCTTCACTGTTATATGGACAACTGATGACACAAAATCCTATTATTCGTGTGTAGGAATTGGTGAAAGTGATTTTTTCAAATGGTTTTTATTTTTATAAAACTAATGTCGGGATGAGTATTCTACAAGCCAAAGGAGGGGCAACAACTTATATTCAACAAGCAAACTGGGATGACCCGTGCGATGGAACAAAAGATATGCCTGTTATTGATTGGAGTAAAGGAAATGTATTCCAAATTCAATTTCAATATTTAGGCTTTGGTGCTATAAGGTTTTCCATTGAAAATCCTACGACAGGTGAATTTCAATTAGTCCATACTATTAAATATGCGAATGCCAACACAGGTGTAAGTCTAAGAAACACTACTTTACCATTTACCGCACTAATGAGAAATGATGCTGCTATCGGAATTCAAACTCTTAAAACAGCGAGTGTTGGATTATTTATTGAAGGAAGTAATACAATAAACACAAGTATAACAAACGAAATGGAAGGAAGTAAAGTAGCAAACACAACTGAAAGCCCTATTATTAGTATAAGGAATAAAGCAACATTTGATGCTGCTGGTGCTAATTTAACAAATTGTTCAAATGTTTATCCCACTTTGATAAGTATTACGAATGAAGATAGTAAGGCGTGTGTAGTAAGAATGGTATTGAATGGAACACTACTTGGAGCGGGTTTTGCAGATGTTGATACTAAGTATTCAATTGTAGATACTGATACAAAGGCGAGTGCAGTTGCCAACGGAATAACAATTTTTAAACTTTACGTAAATTCTCAATCAACTCAACAAATAAATCTTAGAAATTATGATATATATCTGTCTCCTAGTGATGTATTGACTTTTACACAAAAATCCGTTGCTACTGCTAATAATGGTTCAAATGTTAATGTTATCGCTAATTTTATTGAGGATCAGTGATACAGAAAGAAAAAATAATAAAAAAATAAAACGGAAGGTAATGGGATATTAAGATATTTTTTTACCGCATCTTTGTTATTAAAATAAGGTTGTTGAATTAAATATTCAAGGTATGGTTTATCAATCTTAGCAACATCTTCAATTTTCATTTTTTTATACTTTCCATATTGAAGAAAAATATCGGTTTCATTTTGCTGTCTGTAAATTTATCAAACCACGGCTGTTTCATTACCCATTCAAGATATGGCTTATCAATAGTTGCAACATCTTAAATTTTTTTCCTTTGTATTTGCCAAACGGAAAAACATCGGTTGGCTTTCCTTCTCTACTTTTTTCAATTGCCTTAATTTCTTCGTCAATCATCTGTTGGACATCCCTTACTGAAAAGAATTCCTTATTCTTCTCAATTGAAAGTCGTCCAAATTTTTCAGATAGTCTAGTGAGAGTGGTCATTGGTCTATATAGATTGGTAAAAAAAATTTATGGAAAAAATTAATTATTTAACATTTTATTTTTTAATATCCAAAAGGTCTAGTTTCAATCGCATTCTCTACAATTCCGATAACTTGTCTTTTCGTATATGTAAAACTAAATATCTTTTCTAAGTGTTCGCTTGTTATTTTTTTCTTTTGTTTGTCTCGTGTTATCTTGTTGCTTTCTATTATAACTACTTTTCCAGATTTCTCAATTCGCTTAGCAATCCGTAATTCTTCATCAGTCTCCAACAATTCAGCCAGTTCATTTTTACCATTCTCAAATAATTCAGTGTTCGTAATACCTAGCCCACAACTTATTACACTTAACATATTCGGTAAATTCAATGCTTTTTTCGTTTCATAGTTCATACTAAATCCTTTTACTTTCATACTGGCTTTACCATTATCTAATAAGTATCCATAACACTTCGGACCACCTCCAACAAAGGTTTTTATTTTCGCTCCTTTTAATTCATCAGTCCAATGTCCCAGTAAATCGCCTGTCTCTACATCTACCTGATTAATTTCTTTGTTAGTCGTATATATTACGCTGTCTGTGTCATGATACAATATCCTATTACCTAATATATCCATCATATTGTAAAGTCTCATTCTCGCGTGGCATGTAGTAAATAAAGCAACTACAATATTTGTTTTAATCGGGTCGCTCACCGCATCCTGTTTTAAGTCATAACTGGCTTCTACAATTTGGTCGTTAATTATGTTAATATTTATATTATCCACTGATTTATCGTGTATAATGTTTCTTTATCATTTATCATTTTGTTCTGTGTTTTATTTTGTTTTTGTCCAAACTTGCCCCATAAAGAGTTCAAACACAACTTAGCCACTGCTCTCCGTCCTTCGTTTTTGAATATTTTGCTTTTATCCATCTTGATTCCCATTTTGATTTCCATGCTTTTTATGTAATTTTGCTTTTCTGCTTCCGTATTACATCCCGCGGGATATCCGCTGGACTCTTGTTTTACTTTCAAGAATGTCTTTATATATTCTTTGAATAAACTACTGCTTTGTTCTTTCCAGTTCCATACTTCATATATTTTTATTAACTTATACCCTTTGTCTAAGGCCTTGTAAATTTCTGGAGTTGCCCATGAGCCTGTTATTGCTCGTTCTTTATCTGTGTGCTTACATTCGCCGTGTTGCTCGGTCATTCCGCACCTATCGCATAAGTAATACATCATCTTACCTCTGTCCGCCTTCGGTAAGACAGGGTGTAGTACTCGGCGGTAGCATCTTAACCTTAGCAATTCCAAAATATTCTCTGTTTATAATTTTATTTTTCATCTCATTTCTTTCCTCCTCGTTGCTTGGTCGTATTATGATATGGTGTCCGCTTGGATAAAGGTCGTAATACATCACGGTCGGATAAAGTGAGCATATGTCAATATATTTTGCATACTCGTTATCATGTCGTGATTTCCAATATAATTTCAGAGCATTCACTCTACCTCCAAGCATTGCCTCTCGTGGGTTTAGTCCTTCTTGTTCAGTAATTCGTTCGTTTGTATCCTCTGCCAGTCTTTCACTGGTTTTCATCAGGCTCCATTCGCACTCCCAGATAATTATTACTTTTGCTTGTTCGTTAAGTTGTTTTTCTCTTCTCATTGTTTCCTTATATAGTTCGCCCATTGTCTTATTCTTCTTCACATTCAGAGCATTGCTATTCCAACACTTATCACATCCGTGCCAATGACACCCGTAAAACTCATAAGCGGTTTTGTTTTTCTCATCCCATCCATCTACATACACACGAGATGGCCCGAGTTGAAACATTTTTTCACCTCCGTTGAATGCGTGCTTAATATCTGTCTTATCCAGTCTGCTTCTGTATGCTAGCCATACTACACAAGCCCTAGAAGTCATCCTGTTTTGTTTTTCCGCTTTCAATATCGCAATTGAATTTTCTGGCATAAACTTAGCACGATACAGAGCCATAACACAACTCGCGATAGTTGTATATTCAAAAGGGTCAATACCAAACTCTAGAAACCGATTTCTAAAATCTATACAACCCTTCCTCAGTATATCAACATCTGAATGACAATACTCAGCGATTTCCTTCGCCATATCAAACCTGTTATGTGTTTTTGCTTGTTCATCATACCATTCAAGAAATTCCTTTCGTTTATCTCCTCGCATCGTGTCGTAGCAGTAATGTTTCTTATGGGGCATTACCCCGACATAGTTTTTATTTTTTGCCGTATTGAAGAAGTGCGGGAAGAAACCTTTCTTAAGTTCCGTAAGCCCGAATGTCTTTGGAAAGTCTGACAATGGCATCGTAAGAAAACTTAGGCTGTCTATAAAGCGATACTTCTTAAGTGTCATTATCATAATCTTACCACCCTCATAAATTACAAATGGAGTTTGACCATTATCAACCAACCAATTAAGAATAAACTGACAATCATAACCGCGTGCATTGTGTGCGATAAATGTAAATCCGCTGTGTTTAGTGTCAAAAGCCCAATTACAGAAATCTTGAATGTTCTTGTGAATTACTGGCGGTCCCTTCGCATCGTAATATTGGCTTTCAGCATGATTAACAATGTGCTCGCCTGTGTCCTGTGTCGCTTCAAACTCAAAGAATATGTATTGCTCTGACGGCGGTACGATTTCTTTTTGGATTATTTCACATTGGTGCTCAAGCGGTTTCACTAGTTTGCAATTTCTGCATTTCGCATATCTGCATTTGTGTTTATCTTTCTTCCTGTAATTCAGCCCGCACGATTTATATTTCGCTTTAACATCGCAGTTTGTTGTCCTGTGGTATTAAAGCATTCAGTGTTTGGAAACTTTATATTACACTTATCACATTCTTTCCACGGGCCCTTGTCTTTTATTCCCTAACAGCCCTTGGTTTCACAGATACTACATTTTGCTACACAGGCATGTCTTCAAGTTTCCTTATACACTCTTAGACATAACTCACAGAAATTCTTTTTTCCTAGCATAGACTTCATGTTAGTTATGGCATCGTAATGTCCTTCAGTCTTTAGAATGTAAAGGTTAGTAAGCCGTTCGCTGTTCGCATCAAGTAGTTCTGTTTATAAATGATTTTGTCAGGGAATTCAACGATAACCAGATTGTATTTAATGTGATTAGCAAATGTATTAATTTCTGGTATCACACACACATCCTTAATGACTTTTGCTTCATCGTGTAAAGCATCTGCCATTTCCTGCTGTATCTTTCTTCCTCACATAATTTGCGAGAATCTTTGGTGTTTTTCAATTTTTGCTTTGACTACAACGATTGCTCGTGCTAAGCATAAGTTATCGCTGTTAGTAATACAGATTACTCCTTTCTTTCTGTATATATCAAATTTGTTCAAAACCTGTAGCCTTGTTCCACCCGTCGGCATTTTAACAGATTTCAACACAAATTTTAATTTATCAAAGTTTATTCCGTTCTCGCCCATGTAAAGACTTTCGTTGCTTTGAAATATTGCTGACAATCTTTCTAAAATTTTTTCAACTGAGATTTGATTAACTTTGTGTAAGCATGTTGATACTTTTCCATAGTAATCCACAAACTCAATACCTAGGCTAACCTTATCTGCGGGTGATTGTCGTCTTACAAAGTCGTTCAATACAATCTCAATAAATCTTATTAAATCGCGCATCGTAAATGATCGGAAGTTGCAGTTAATCCTTACCGCATATCAGCTTTCATTTATTCCTAGTTCGTGTTCCTTGCTATCGTCCCTCATGATATCATAATTACCATACCTCAACAAGTCTCTGTAATTTTCTTTCAGTTCTTTTTCTTTTCAATCGTAGGTAAAGGTGGTGCTATTGGGTATAGCATGGTGCTCAAAATACACCACACCTCTTACTTGGTTCAAGTAGTTTTGGGCGGTCGGTGTATTAATTTTATACCCCCTTACCTTCGGTTTGATATATAACACATCCCGACCCCTGACAGACTTGATTTCGTAATTTATCTTATATTCCCTTAATCTATCCAACCTGTAGACATTGCTTATACGTGTGTGTCTCCATGTTTGATAATAGTATATCAAGGAAAATATAATTTTATAAAATTAAAATATTTGTCTGCCTCAATCGGTCGTCCCCTCGTGGCCTCGTGTGTGTCCTATATAAGGACCCTCCTTGTCTTTAAAGAAATTCAGTGGGGTTCCCACAGAGAAACCTTTTTATTACTGATACTTACCATACCCGCAACCGCAGTAGCAGTTATGTTCCATGTATCCGCACATATTACACCTATCATCACAAGTGTCATCCTTCTTTATTCTCTCCATTTCCTCTTTGCTAGGCTTTGGAGGAACTGGAGGTTTTTCTTTTTCTGTTGCTGAAATATGTTTCTGAGATTTCATATGTCGCGCTTTGTTTCCATTATGTATTTCAGCACCACATCCACACTTAAAATCTTTATGATTCCAAATTTTCTTCTTTTCTTTTTCGACTATTCTTGTTTCTTTATCATAATTGATTTTCCATTTCTCGTATTTAGGTATTATATTTTCCTCGTTATACTTCTTTGCTTCTTCCAATGCTTGCTCTTTTGTTTTTTTCTTTCTGATGAAGAAACTCTTACATATAACCTTTCCTCCTTCTCTCCATTGAACTTTTACCATTGGTATCTTTTCGTTATTCTTTACCATAACACAACATCTGGATATTCTAAATCTTGGTGTGTCTTCATTTGTTATCCTATATGTGTCTTTATTTTATTTATTTAAATAATAATTATTTACTGATAGCAGTTTTTCTTTCTTTTGTCTGTCTGTATTTGTTATAAACAGGTAGATGAAAACTAAATAACGGCTCTTAGTGTGGTTTCTCTAGAGAAACTGCACTGAAGATCTGTCCTGAAGTGGCCCCCTATACTACTACTTACATACATACACACATATGTACATACATACATACATGCATACATACATACATACATACATGCATGCATGCATGCATACATGCATACATACGTATACATACATACATACGTATACATACAAGTCATACATACATACATACATACATATGTACATATGTACACATACATACTCCAAAGAAACAAAAAAACACAAAAACAGACAAAACACACATACACATAGAGACATTCACGAGACAGAGAGAGAGCTGAGAGAGATATAGAGATAGAGAGAGAGAAAGAGACTGACAGACAGACAGACAGACAGGCGGACAGGCGGACAGACAGACTGACAGACAGACAGAAGATGATTACCCTTTTCGCGCAGGTATTTTTCAAGCAAAATACCAGCCCGAAAAGGGTCTTTTAGGACCAAATCGCAAAAAATCAACAAACAAGAAATCAAGAGGAAATACAGCAAGACGAAATCAAGAAAGGAAGAAGGAAATTTAAATATTTATCATTTAATTAATTATCATTTAAAAAAATATAATTCTAACTATATAAAAAAGATGACATCATTATTTATACCGACAACAATAAAGAAGACACCAGAATGTTTATCAAAATTTAAAGTTGTAGGGGTAACATTTGAAGGAAGACAGGAAAATTTGCGGGAGCTAAAAAGAAAGAATATTCGCGCTCCTTATCCATTACCCGTTTTCATAGTCCCAGAACCAGAAAACAAGTTTGATAAAAATGCTATTAGAGTTGAAACAGAAGATGGAAAGCAGTTAGGATATATAGGGAAACACATTGCGGAAGCTCTATCCAAAAAGATAACAAAGAAACAAGAAGTTTATTATAACATATATGGCGGCGGGTTAGGTAAAAATTACGGAATGGAAATTGTAATTAATTAATTTTTCATTTATATAATTATGATTATTATTATATAACAATATATACAGTTTTGGTTTTGGTTTTGGTGAAGCACGGTTCTATGCCATCACAAAGCGGACCAGTCGGCACTGTAAAGTTAGGGCGACCTGCTAAATATACATCTGAGGAAGAAAAGAAAAAAGCTCATTACGAAGCTTCAAGAAGATATGTCTTAAAAAATCCAGAAATGTATAGAAAGGCTGGTGTTTCATATTACGAAAGGAATAAGGAAGCCATATCTGCGAGGCGGAAGGAGCGATATGCTATGAAAAAGAAACAAAAAATGGAAAGTGTTGTAGAAGTTGAAATACGGTAAAATTAATTAATTATTTTTTTCTAATAAAATTTTTTTACCATTAATATAATTATCATCTAAACAAATAACACAAGTATAATATAAATCATTGGGATTAATACCAAACTAAAAAATCTATTCCACAATATACCTATGTCATACAAGCCACCCCTACCACCTAGACCAAACAAGCAATATGTCCAACTTCTTCAAGCTAGGGCAAATCTCCGCGAGGTTAAGACAAGGGAAGCGAAGAGGCGAGAGTTTAAAACACACGATTACACCATTAGAAGAGACAGACGGCTAAACTCTCTATCATTCAAATTTAAGGACTTGGATATAAGTTTTTATGATACGGACACTTTGGAACAAGAAATATTTATACCCGCCATACGACGAGCGAGAAGGGAAGGTATGACCAACAATGCGGATGTTAATATAGCTATAACATACACCACTGCTCCCGCTAATATACGATACGACCACTATTCTGTGAAGAAAACTTTTAATTCATTCTTACTCCGCGAATATGACACCAAGTTTATGGATGCTCTGAACGAGTTCAATATAAACAACATTGAAGCAGGAGAGAATGGATATGAAAGAACAATCCAATATGTTTATCTAACATTCGTTCAAGAGAATGGCGGAGGTTGCTATGATGGAGTGAGAGAGAAAAAGGAGAAAGTTGAAGAAGGTAGAAAGATATCACCACCAAGCAAAAATAACAACTGCTTATTCTTCCTGTGTAAGGATATTCTAAACATTCACCCAATAAACAAGAAAAGGTGTAATGAGATACGAGCCGAATTCAACCTTCCACCAAACTCAACTATACCATTTTCAATAGCGGTTGAAATATTGAAAAAATATGTTAAGGATGGGAAAACATATGAAATAACAGACCCACTTATGAAGCAGACAGCCAGCACAAACGAAGAAGGACAGGAGCCCGACAAGCTAATCTTTTTGGAGAATAACCATTATTACGGATTAGTTAAGCAGTTTAAGAAGCGGTGCGATGACTGCTTACGACTATACTTGAACAAACATAAATGTAATCTCAACAGGAAAAAGTTTGCGGACATTATGTTGAAGAAGAATGGTAAAAGACACCTCATAACTAAATTTAGAGAAGAAGAAAAAATAAATAACGACCAAGTTCTCCATTACGATTTGGAAACATTCAGAAATATGCTAATAGCTTTGGGCCACGATATCCACGACTGCTACATTGTTGGATATACTCAGGGACGGGAGGGTTTTAAATACATAGCTGGTAAAGATTGTATAAGCCAATTCGTAGATTTACTGATTGAACGAGGCGAGAAGGTAAAAGCGGGATGGGCACCGAAGAAAAAAGGGGACAAACCGCCAGTTCTTTATGTTAATGGTTTTAACGGAGCGAACTTTGACCACTACTTCATACACCAAGAATTAATCAGAAGGGGTATTAAGATTAAGTCGTCAAAAATTAATAACGGCTCTATTATCTGCTTAGAGTTTGAAAATGTTAAAATGTGGGACCTGAGAAAGCACACTCAGGGAAGCCTTAAAGCAAATCTTGAAAGTATGGGATGTGAAATTCTAAAAGGCGACTTTGACCACGAGCAAGCCCGCAGATGGGAGGATATGGAAGAGAAGATGAAGCAGGACTGTCTGACCTATCTTAAAAATGATGTTATGGGTTTGAAGGAATTATACGATAAGTTAAACACGACGATATTTACAGCTCACAAAGTTAATCTAACCTCATACATTTCAACTTCAAGTCTCGCTTTTAACATATGGAAAAAATATGTAGATAAAAAATATGAAGTAAGACTTCCAACAGTGGAGCAGGAGCGAGCATTTAGAAAAGCCGTTATCGGAGGCAGAACTTATTTATCTAAGAGGCGGTTCATTTCTAAGCAATATGAGCGATACCTAAAAAAAGAAATCACCTTTGATGAAATAGTTGATTATCTTGTAGATGCGGATGTCGTATCTTTGTATCCAACCGCGATGTTGTTAGCTTTTATGGTTGGCGACATACTGGAAACAATCGGACCATTTGACCCACGAAACCTTCAAATCGGTATTTACAACCTTGACTACATTTCACCAAAAAACATACTCCATTCAAGGATTGGACAGCGGGACCGTATGGGCTCCCTTAAATGGCGACTAGAAGATATGAAGGACCAATGGCTAACGAGTGTAGATATTGAGGATATGGTGGCCGAAGGTTATACGGTTCATATACATAAAGGATACTACACAGTCAAATCGGAATGTGTCTTCAAACAATACATAGACGATATGTTTAAGGCGAAGGAAAATGCGGAGAAAGGTAGCCCGCAATATTTGCTCGCCAAATTGTTTATGAATAGCCTATACGGTAAGATGATACAGAGACCGATACCTTCAATAACAGCATATATACAAACAAATGAAGATTACTGGAAATTCTGGAACAGTAATCAAATAACTGACATTGTTAAATTTACTGACAAAGAAGGAAAAGATTTATGGCACATATCGGGCTTACCTCGCAATCCAATCTTATTAGAGAGTAGCATAACCAAGCCGACACATTATGGGGCATTCATACTAGCATATAGCCGTCGCATTATGTATAATTATATTAAGGAAGCCAACCCGAACGGAACCATTGAAGATGACTTCTATTATACCGACACAGATAGCTTACAAATCCACACGAGATGTGCCAAGTATGTAAAGAATATGGGTAATAAGAAACTTGGCGGTATAGGGGACGACTTAGGAGATGGATGTAAGATAATAAAAGGTATATGGATAGCCCCTAAACTTTATATGTTAGAATTTACAACCCAAGATGCTTTCACCGCTGGTATGACCAAAAACGACCTCAAACATATTTCAAAAGGGGTTCATATAGAAACAGCAGAAAATGGAGTTAAACGATATTTCCATTTTAGGGGTAAAGGCTTAAATGCTAATCAACTCAACTACGATGTATATGATAAGATGGATAGAGGCGAAAGCATTGAAAATGTTAGGGAATTTCAAATGAAAAAAATACACATTGACAGAAATAGCAAACAGCAACAAATCCCACATTTTAGCATTCTACATATGGCGAATGTTAAAAAACAAGTTAATGAGAATAAGTGGGCGGGTCGTGAGTTTATTAACGATAACGACAGCATACCGCTTGGCTTTAAACTTAATTAATCATAAAGGTATATTTTTTTGGCTCCTTTCCCTTTGAAGCTCCTAATTGTATGAACACCCCTCGTCGGCTTGACTAGCTTAGTATTCACGGCTGTCGCCCCTAACAATGACACAGGGTCAAATGCGGTTCGGTAGTTCGTGGTCAGCTTCGATCGTGTTGCCCTTTTACCTTTTGGATTTACCCTCACAGCCACTCTATCCATTACTCCCTCAATTAGGTCCTTTGTGCTACTGCCTTTATTGTATGTGGTCGCCCTTACACCAGTCTGTCGGCTCAGGTCTTTTGCGATTGTTCCACCAAGACTATGACCCGTCAGCTCTACATTATCCTTACCATATTTCTTTATGACTTCATCAACCAGCTTCTGCTCTTCTTTGTATCTCGGCGTTCTTTTTAATACACCCTTCACCAAGGCGACATCGGTGAGTAAGTCTCGCTTATCCGCACTCCCCCTAAATGCCACAATCGCCTTACCATCTTTTTCATACACTGTTGATTTTTCTTTGCTGGCAACTGGCTTCCATCCGTCCGCACCTTTTCTATCCGACGAGGACGAATAGACATCCTCCGACAAATCCGCATTGCCTCCCTTTTGCTTTCTGTATGCCTTACCAGCTTTTTTCAATGCTTCACCATAGGTTATACCGTGTTTAGCTGAGTAAGCCTTTACAAAGATTATCCACTCAGACATTCTATATTATTAATTTAATTTTTTTCCTGCCTACTATATACACCCCCCTAATATGTCTACCCTTACAAGACTGTGCGAGAAGTTCCAACAACTTTCCATTGAAGGCGAAAAAAAATCCTTCTCGTTGGAAGATGTCCAAAAGGTAATCCACGACGAAATCAAAGCAATTGAAGAAAAGAGAAATGCTCAACCAAACTTGTTTCACTTCGGGAAATACAAGGGTAAAAAAATAGAAGACATCGCAAAGATTGACAAGCCATACATTGAATGGTTGTGCCGTCAACCGTGGTGTAGTAATAAAGACGAATTGAAAAAGTACATTCATTGACGCATTTTACCTCTAATATTGATTTCTTTTTTTATAATTCGCAGTATTGCTTTCTGTTTGTGAAAGTCGCTAAATTTGGTGAAATGCGGTTCTTTCAATAGGTTATCTTCAACTTCTAATTCTCTATTTACTTCAAGGTATTGTTTAAGGATATCTTTGAATTGTATGATGTCAAAGTGGTGGTCAATATGGACATCAACCCGCTCATATATATCACCGCTTATTTCGCATATGTATCGCGGTTCTACGAATACATCAATAGCCACGATGTCAAGATATTCTTGTATTTGCGGTCTTATTGTATTCCTGCTCGCATCTTTTATCACTCTCGCCATTTTTTTTAATTTGCTAAGGCCTATGAGTTCAACACAGCAATTCCACGAAAACGGCTTACCATCTACACGAAAGTGTTTTCTTCCAGTCGTCAAATTACTTTCAACATCAACGATGCCATTTTTTAGACAAGGGTGATGGGTTATTAGGTCTAGCACGAAATTGCTATCTTCTGGGTTCAGCACTTCACCATCGTTATATTTGCTTATCAGTCTTCTTATGTAGGATTTGATAGATGTTTTTGTTAGAAACCGCCTACCACCCACAATATACAACTTACGACTATACATTACTATATATTATCATTCAGAAAAAATTATTACAAAAATAAATAATTAGTGATCTTCTAAGAAATTAGCAATAACACTCACATTTCCTCCATTCGCAACAGTAGATAAAGACTGTTGTAAAAATGTTAGATTTTCGCCAGGTGCGAGTTGTATGTCGTAATCTCGCAGGTCAATAAGCTGGCTAGAAGAAGCATTAACATAAAGTTTAACAATAAGGTCCGTTATAGTAGCACCACCTAGGGCAGTCGCAGAGGTGTCCTTTGATACGATTGAAGTAGTGGCATCAATATCAACGAAGTTCTGTCCCGTAAGTGTGCCAGTCGTTTTCACAATTCGCACTTTATTAACTTTACTGTCTTCGTTTGATATGCTTACGAGAGTTGGATAAACAATTGAATAATTAGTCGCACCACCATTAAAAGTTGTTTTATTTTTTATGCTAAGAATTGGGCTTTCCGTGGTGCTCGCCTTTTCATCTCCTTCCGCTTCGTTTGATATGCTTGAATTGACAATATTGGTGCCTTCAATAAATAACCCAACACTAGCAGTTTTTAGAATTTGGACACCATCTCCCGCATTAGCATTATATATACTAGCGGAAAAGGGTAAAGTCGTATTCCGGAGACTAACTCCCGTATGAGCATTCGCATATTTAATAGTGTGTATTAATTGAAATTCGCCAGTCTCTGGGTTCTCAATTGAAAACCTTATAGCACCAAAGCCCAAGTATTGAAATTGAATTTGAAATACATTTCCCTTAGTCCAATCCAGTAAGGGCATATCGCCTGTTCCATCACACGGGTCATCCCAGTCTTCTTGTCCTATGAATGTATCAACTCCTGCTATTGAATGAAGAATGCTCATTCCTACATCGTCCTCTTTCCAAAAATAGAAACCGTTGTTGCCATCACTTTCACCTATTCCAATAAATGATTTATATTCTTTTGCTTCATTTGTTTCCCATAAGGCGGTGAAGCGACATAGGACACCCATACCCGTTCTGTATTTTATTCTTTTTTTACTCGTCAATACCGCATTAGCAGTAGCATCTGCGGTTGTTTTTAATTCAGCCATATTACTGCTAAATGAAACGGTCGCCTTCGTTTCTGTTTTCGTCCATATCCGTGTATTAACTGTGTAGGGAAAGATTTCCTGAACAACCGGTGTTAATGAGCTGGTTAATGCTTCACCAAAGGCGGTTTTCATATTGTTGGTTTCAATGTGTCCATCATACCCGACTTTGACATTTACGAAGTCTCCGTCTGGGTTTTGGGCGACTAAATTTCTCTGGTGGCTCATAATTCCTATATTATTAAAAAAAATAAATTAACTATCAAAAATTAATTGTAAGTGCTTTTTTTCAAAAACCACTTACGATCTCAAAAACCTATTACCTAACCGGAGGGGGCTCAACTCATCAAAATTTCAATACCCTTAACAAGCACACTTCGTTGAAGAATGGCATAAGTGTAATGGTTTTGGATAGCATTTGGAGTAGTCGCAACAAATTCATATCGTCTTTCGGTGTCAAGGCTTAGACCGCTCACCTCATAGCCATCAGTATCCTTATCACACAGCGGGCGGTTATTATCCCAAGTATCCACGTGGAACCAGTTGTAATGATACACATTTGAATTCAAAATAGCACTACCCTTCAACTTATCCTTCAAAAGCATATAGTCTTCGTTTTCTACTGTTTTAACATCAAACTGTTGGAGACGAGTTCCGTCAAGAGTGGTGTAATATGTCTTAACCTTCTTTCCTGCTTGAAGACCTCCACCAGCACTATCAGTTCGGTTATCGTTATCAAATGATGTATTTTTGTTTTCAGTGCTATTGAAGACTGATGTGTAGATACGACGAATTCTTTCACCCTGCGAGCGGTTCATTTTAATGACAAAGTTTTGATTTTCGCCAGTAAGTGCTTGCTTCCAAGCGATAGGATACTCAATCTTAAATGGGAAGCCCTCGCCCGCAATCTTTTGTTGGACACCCACAATAACATTCGGGTCGGTCTCAACAGCAAGGAACAAATTCAATCCAGAAATAGTAGCATTTGTAGCAGTAGCCGTCGCACCAGTAGAAATACTGCGAGAATCAGTGCCGTAGAATGAAGTTCGCAAAGTTTCAGCCCACACGATCCTCATATCCAAAATTTCATTGAAACCAATCGTCTTATCAAGTTCAAAAATAGTTCCAAACAGCATACCCAAAGGAAGTTTAACAGCGATAACAGGAGTAGCAGTATTGTCCGCTCCACCTTCAAAATACTTAGCCTCATCATAAGCAACATCTACAAGACTATAATCGCCAGCACCACTCGCGGATGTTGCGGTATCATCGTAGCGACGAGCATTTACAGTCGGCACATTAAAGTATGCTAGAACAGCATCTCTTACAGTCGCAGCCGCAGCAGCATCAACAATTGTTTTTCTCTCTGTTCTAGTTCCGACATCAATCTTTCCAGTATTACACTTTTGAAGCATAGCACCAGAGCCCGTCTTACCTTCAACAGCGGAATTATAGTCGCCGTGGTTTTCAAGAGCCTTAAATCTTTCAAAACTAATCTCGGGCTTCCAAACAATCTTAGTGTAATTACCCACGTGTTGGAGATTACACAAATACTGCCCGCTTCGGCTTCGCAGTTCAATAGTTTTAATCATTGAAAGACAATCCATATAGATACGATTGTAGCGACCAGCACCACCGCCAGCAGTCGGAGTATAAGTAAATTTCAACACAGACCTCGCCAAGTTCAAAGGGCGGGTAGGAATTTCAAATGTGCTTTCAAGACCGCCTGCGGTGGTAAGTGTGATATCACCCGCACCTTCACGGGCTGTAAGTTTGTTCAATTCATACTTACCAGTGAGCAGTTCCTTAGCCTGATGGACCAACTCGCCACCATATTGGACCGACATTTTTTTGTAAGTGCTTTGACCCGAAGTTTTTGGTGAAGCTTTTTTTAAAAAGGTTCCTATATTTTAATAGAAGAAAAAAATAAATAAATAATTCCAAAATTACCCTATCTTGATTTTAACAAATTAAAAAATGAATTAAATAAATCAAAATAATTCGTTTCACGGTAAATTAACAAAGTCATTACAATACCCAACCCGTTTAGGTTTATTGGTTGGTCGTTTTCGTCAGTTAAGTAAAACCGAAATACATTATTTGAATTGGCGGATAGTCTTTTGCCGTATTCGCTTCCAGAGCCATCGTAGATAACGGAGCCGAATGGGATTTCATTCGCTGTGTATATTTCTTGGAGCACGTGATTATCACCTTCCCCAACGAGGTCGCTTTGTAGATACAAGGTTTTTTCGCCAGTCAATATTATGACATTTGGAGACCTAATGGTATTATTAGCAAAGAAATAAGTAGAAGACCGCTCAAACCCCATAATTTCGTGAATACGAGTTTCGTCATCAAATACAAACCGCGGTTGAATTCCTAGGTTGCCCGCAACGGTAAATAATAGCTTGCCGTCTTCTGGGTCAGTGTTCGTGTTGTTGCTTGTTATTGTATATGTGTAGTCATTGGGACTTTCCGCGGTTAGCACTTCGGCCAGCTTATTTTTTAAGTTGTTCATTGTGTAGTTGCCCTCAGGTATCGTAATGACCACCTCATCGCCGTTCTCACTCAGAATAAAAGTGTTGTAAGGACTGGCCACAGAGTAATACGACTTCGGCACATAGATATGTAAAATTTTACAATGTGTTGGGTTGTCCAATCCTCTTAAATCCAAAGAGTGTGTAAAGTCGCTGTCTGTGCCGTTTATCCTGTTTTTGCTGTTTATGTAATAGATACCACTACTTCGCCCTCCCTTATAATCCATTGACCCGACTTTTTGGATATATAATAGAAAATAATTTTTATAATAATTACTTTAAACCACTTGTGGGGGGCTAAATGAAAGTATCAAAGCCATATCCGTTCTGGGATTTTAACTGCTCCGCTTCCTTCTCTTTCAAATCAGTCCATCCGCTAGCAAATTTAAATCTGGTTCCTTTCGCCCGCTCTAAAAGAAATCGCATACTGTGCCATCCACAAGTATCGCTCGTATCGCTTTGTTGCTTAACTTGATTAACCTTCATTAATAAATAACTATCAGGACGGCTTTTATCTAACAGCTGTTTCATCTGGTGTTGGAAAAGTTCAGTCGGTTGATATTCTGCTAGCGGGTCGTAGATTTCAACACTCCTATCGCCATTCAAACTAACCCAAACAGCCATCCAATGTTGTCCTTTTTTGTTGCTCGGGTCTGTATTCATAATAAAACCATACTTCTTTCTTTTTTCTGGCTTTAACTGGTTGATTTGGTCGCTGGCTATCGTGCCTAAATACCAATCGTGCTTTTTCATTATGTTGTCTATTTCATTCGTCCTTAGCCCCGCTCCGATACCAGACTGTTCGCCAGGGTCCTCCGTTTCACTCACCAAATCTTCGTTATTACTATCCGGTTCTTCTACTTTGTTTTCTTCTTTCTTTTCTTCTTCTACTACCGGATTTTCTTCTACTGCTTTTTCTTCTCCTTTTGCTTCTCTATCTACTTCATCTTTTCTTTTTTGAACGGCACCTTCTACCCATAAATCAAATGAAGTCCAAGCCTGGTCGGGCGAAGCCATTCCCTCGTTTATAACAGGACTGGTATATAGCCACTTTTTCAACATTCCTGAATAATTTATTCTTCCCCCATTCGCTGGTTTCATATCTGGAATATTGTGGCCCATAAATCGTAGTTTTTTAACAATTATTTCATTATTAGGTTTTCCTGCTCTATTCCGTTTCTGTTTTAGTGTCTCAGCGAACATATTATCAATTAATTTTTCCTTTTTAGTTTGCTTGTGTTTCTCCTCTTCTTCCGCATCCTTTACAATTATGCCCCTCCGTCTTTTTGGTGGTCGTCCTGGGGGAGGCGGTGGTGGTCGTATCATAGGTGGGGCGATTGGTGCCATCAATAATCCCTGTCTATGTCGTCGTTCGGCATTTAGTTCCTGTATAAGTCGTTGTTCCTTTTTCATTTCACGGTCCTTTTCTTCCTGCCGTTCCTTCGCCTCTGCCAGTTCCCTTTTATGTTCCCTATCCAAATCATCTTTTCTTTCCTTAGCATCGGCCTGGTCTTTTCTTTCCTGCCTTTTCTTCTCCGCTTCTGCTTCTTCTCGTGCTGACTTTTCTTTTTTATCAATAGCTTCAATGAGGTCATACTTTTCTTGTTTAAGTTTGTCTAAGTGGTCTTGAATTGCGGTTCTCGTGTTCTGTTCAATATCCGACAGGCTTTGAACTTTTTTCTTATCTTCTTTCTTTGTCTTCGCCCTCTTTGCTTTTGGTTTATTCAAGTATTTCATAAACAGCTTAACGATTTGAAGTGTTGATAAGTCATTTGTTTTCTTTCCAAAGTTTAGATATGCCCGTTTGCCTTTTACTTTGATATATGGCCGACCATCTTTCGTTCTGTATATCCTCGGCGGTCTTTGTTTAGGTTTTTTTCTCATTGACCCGACTTTTTGGTGAAGCAAGGTTCTATATTATTAGGAAAAAAATAATAGAAAGTTTAGTTTTTATTTTATCCCACCAGGGGGGGTTTAAAATTTAAGTGCCCCACGGCCTCGTTGCTTGCCGTATCCTTGTTTTGCTGCAGCTACAGCGATTTTATTGGCATAAGGAACTCCGACATCGCTAAGAAAGGTAGCCCCTCTTGAAATCAATTGATTTTTCTTGATAAACCTATTAGCATCCAATATCGCCTGTCCGACTTTTTTCCAATTTACTTTTCCACCCTGTTGCCCCTTCTTGCGACCAGTTTTCTTTTTTCCGCCCGCCATTGTGCTTGAATTTCTTGTTATTTTTCCGACTGTTGGAATGACTTCAACCCTTGTTGTTTTTACGACCATTATAATATATGAAAAAAAATAAATAATATAAAATTACAAAAATCGTTTATTAAAATTATAGACTATCGCAAGCGATAGTTGAAATTTTGCCTCAGCTCGTCCGACACCGCATCCACATACAAAAAGTTAAACCTCTCTTTGGTTGCCTCGTGGTATTTTTCAATGAAGTAGTCTAAATCGAATCCAAGGTCCAGATGCTTATACACGAGTTCTATTTTATCCTGAGACTGACCAGGAAAAATAAGGAGGTAGTCCAGCTGTTTGATTGCCTCAGGTTTTAGGTCGTTAAGATACTGCGAACTCATAATCACCTTTGACTTGTAGTGTCTATTTTTTTTCAACAGGTCGCTCACAGATTTATCCCTTAGGCCACTTCCAAGGTCATCAAGAACGAACACAACTTCTGGTGTAATGTATTTGCTCGGTCTCGGTGGTTTTTCGCCTACCTCCTGTTTCTTCTTTTCCTCTTTTCCAAAATATAAAAACTTTGGCTTCGGTTCTTCTTTCTCGTCCTGAACAATTTCGCCTTCTTGCTCTTCATCTGGCTTATTGAGCTTGTCCAACTCGTAATCAATCACACTATACCCATCAGTTTTCAAATATGTGTATATTGCCATTGGATTTCCTTTCTTCTTAAAGTGCTTAACCATTTCTTTGTAGATATGGTCTTTATGTATCGTGCTGGCAATAATAACAATGCGGGTCTTTTTGTCGGCCGTCCTTTTCAGGATTTCAAACAGTGCGGTCGTCTTGCCACTCTTCTTGCGAGCGAGAAGAAAAATATTGGCATACGGTTCATCAAATAACTTATGTCCTTTTGCCAACTTGTCTCCATCTCCGTTTTGTCTGACTGGCTTTACCTTTACATTATTGATTTTCTCCATCACTCTATATTTTCTTCAAGCCAAAAATTCTAAACAAATAACAATTCTTCCAGCTAGTGGGTCAGTCTCAATATTACCGCTGTCTGTTTTAAGCACTTTAAACGAATACTGCCCATCAGTCCAGCCGATATTTCCAAGATTATAACCGAGATTTGAAATGTTAGCCGTGGTGCTGTCTGCGAATGTGCCGATAATCCCAATACGGTCCATATAAAGGATTTTTGTTTTCGTTTCAGTCAAGTCATTATAATAGTGGATAAACTTAACATTCATTCTTGTTGGTGTAAAGCTCATTTGAATGTTTTTGTCAAATGTCTTGCTACCATTGACCCCGCCTGGAAAATCATTACTCAGAAAAATAATCCGCTGATATTTATAGTCTGTCATTGTGATGCCCTCTATATTACTGCTTATAAACTTTTTATTAATTAATATTTCTGCTAGGACTGCTTGTGATTTCTATTCGCGGGTCAGTGATACAAAAAATGAAAGTTGTGTGTGGTGTATTCAAAAAGGAATAGAAACCAAATTTAAATGTGTGTATAAGCCGATGAGTGATTGGTGTGTTAGTTTTGATGAAGCAATTCCGCTAATCTGTGCTGGTGATAGCTCTTGGTATAAAATCTATTCTTTTGAATGCTCACTTCTTACTTGAAGATGGGGACGGAAATTATGATTTAAAGATAGTGATACATAATAATAACGAAAGATAACAAACAATATGCCACGAGTTGGAGATTGTAAGAAAGGTAAAATTTATGCGATTAGGTCCCATCAGACAGACCAAATATATATTGGCTCAACTACACAGACATTGGCTCAACGACTTGGTGCTCATAGAAAAAATTATAGACAGTATAAAGAAGGTAAATTCAATAACATAAGTAGTTTTGAAATATTAAAACACGAAGACCATTATATTGAATTGCTTGAAGATTATCCGTGTGATAATGTAAATCAATTACTTCGCAAAGAAGGAGAATGGATTAGAAAAGAAAAATGTGTTAATAAATTAATGGCTGGACAAACAGACAAAGAGTGGCGAGAGAGAAATAGAGATATATTGCTTCAAAAAAAGAAAGAATATTATGAACGAAATAAAGAACACGCATCGCAAAAAAAGAAAGAATGGGTTGAAAAAAATAGAGAATATGTATTACAAAAAAAGAAAGAATATTATCAGCAAAACAAAGAAAAATGCGACCAAAAAAAGAGAGAATGGTATGAAAGGAATAAAGAGCACGTAGCACAAAAAAAGAAAGAATGGGGAGAAAGAAATCAAGAACACGTAGCACAAAGACGGAAAGAATATTATCAACAAAATAAAGATTATTTATTACAAAAGCAAAAAAATAATTATTATCAAAAGAATATGATTGGATTATCTGCTTTTGGTCTTTAATTTACTTTTTACCACCACCAGAACTTGGGGAAGGAAGGCAGATGCCTATAAGCAAGGTCAAAATACCTACATAAGTGTTGGCAACTTCACACGGCAAGTTCTTTTCAGATAGCCTTACGATACAAAGGGTGATGATGGCGATAATGATACCCATTTGAAATAAGTATTTGATAAGTCGGCTGTCGGTTTTTCGCTTAGTCAAACAGCAATCCCAGCTGTCTTCGTATTCGTGGTCAATTTTTTTTTCTTCCTGCTTAATTTGGACATCAAGCACGCGGTTTTTGAGTTCGGGTGTGAGTTCGCCTCCATCTACTTCTATGATTGGTGGTGGGTGTAATCTAGGCATTGGTTTGGTCTTGTAATATATTAAGTAAAGTTTTATTTTCTTTTTCTAAATTAACTACCTTATCTGATAATTGTTGAACCGCTTTAATTAACGGGGCAATAAACTCAGAATAACCTATACCATAACCGACATCGCCACTATCAACACATTTAACATCTTCTGGATTAACACTCACACCCTTCAATTCGTATTCCGCTCTTTGCTTTGGACACGGCACCATAATTGTTTCTTTTATAAATCCGCCAAAATCTAGCATATCCATTTCTGTTAGTATTTCTTCTAATTCCTGTGCTATTAAGCCAGTCCTACATTTCTTTTTGTCATCAATCATACGATAGCAAACTGGATTTAACTTATTAATAAAATCTAATCCTAAGCATTCCTTTATATCTTCTTTTTTTCTCCTGTCTGAATATTGAATTGGATTAGACAATACCCATAATTGTCCATCGCTCGCTTTCAAAGACATTAAAGCAGTATTTGAATTGTTCTCCCATATGAACCCACTCGTTGAAGAACCATTTACTCTAAATCTAATAGAATAAGAAGTTAATCCTCCGCCCACTCCTCCCGCTGGTGCCGTTCCTCCACTTAACGATTTACTTGCCCCAGACTGGCTCATATAAATCCCCCAGTTTGAATCTCCGATGTCCCACATAAATATTCCTCTCGCATTCGTTCCGTCTGTTTGTCCTTGAATTGCTATTTTCGCCCCATTAGTTGATGCTGATGCCGTTGTTAGCACCCCAGAATATGTAATCCCCGCATTTGCCGTTATCGCCTTTGAAGCAGTGATTGCTGTGTTGTTAATTCTAAATAATTCATTTGTTGCAGCATAGTAAAACACGTGGCTTCCACCAGAACTATCAACATTATAGATTAAGGTCGCACTACCTAGACCAAATCCATAAAATGCGGTTGTAGAGCCTGTTCCATTATCATACAAAACTAATTTATTATTAGCATTCGTAGCCCTGTCTATGAATATTTTTTTACCCGTGCCTACTACTATGTTGTCGCTTGTTGTTAATGTTGTTGTTGATATACCCGCACTAGCCGTTATTAACCCTTTTGTCCATAGTGTTCCATTTGCCCCATTCAACGACATTAACAATTGCTCTGCTGAATTTTCCCACACAAAACCCATTGTAGAATCATTAGCCACTCTAAACCGAAAACTATACGAACTAAAATCATTTCCTGAAACTGCCGTACCATTTGCCAAACTTTTGCTTGCTCCACCAGATGCCGCATAAATTCCCCAACTTGTATTGGTTGTATCCCATAAAAATATTCCTTTTGCATTTGTTCCGTCGGTTGGCCCCTGAATTCCTATCTTCGCTCCACTTGTATTTGTTGCTGATGTTAGTGTGCCAGTGTATGTAATCCCCGCATTTGCCGTTATTAATCCACTCGCGGTTGCTGTTGTTGTTGATATACCCGCGGTTGAAGTAATTGTTGTTCCCGTTATTGTTCCGCCATTTGTTATGTTGTTTGAGTTCATATCTAAGGCACCATAGAACCGCATACCACCAGCATTGTTAAAACGGACGATATCGGACGAAGCAGACTTATTGTCCAAAAGTTTTGAAATATAAAGTCCCGCACCTTTTACGTCAAATGCTACATTCGTGAATAGGTAGCCTCTTTGGTCTGCGGTTCCACTTGAATCAGTGTTTAGAGTATATAAGAAAGACTGCCAATCACCCGTTGTCTGACTGAAAAAGATATCTCCTCCATTTTGGTTTAATATCCTTGCTCCATTATATGTAATATTTCCACCATTAATGATATCAACATTATTAAAATCGGCTTGGCTTAACAAATTTAGTGCTCTTATATCATTTCTTGTTCCATTAAATATTTTAATTCCCGTTATTGTTTGGTCTCCTGTTAGTTTTACATTTTGCCCGTCTAATGTGTCCGCATACCCTTTTGTCGCTCCGTCCGTTGATAATGTCGGAGTTCCCAGGTTGGCTATTTTGCTACTATTACAATCTAGCCCCGAAGCATTTACCCAACCAACAATCGCCCCATCAATGACAAAACTTACTTTTTTGGCAGAAATTTCAAAGTTGTAATTTATGCCCGTGCCCAAATCAAGGCAACCGATAGAACCTATATTAGCTGTGGAGTTAAAAACCACGAATGTTCCTTTTGTTGT
The DNA here is from genome assembly GCA_019918135.1 of Paulinella micropora. Classification (NCBI taxonomy): domain Eukaryota; phylum Cercozoa; class Imbricatea; order Euglyphida; family Paulinellidae; genus Paulinella; species Paulinella micropora. Next base: position 32,435 of record WBZZ01001592.1, read on the forward strand.
TGTATTTAATGAATTTCCTGTTATTTCAAGACCACTGCTAAATGTCTTAATTCCTGCTATGGTTTGGTTTCCTGTTATTTTTACATTTTGGCCGTCCAATGTGTCAGCATACCCTTTTGTTGCTCCGTCCGTTGTTGCTGTTGGTGTGGCCAAATTTGTAATTTTTCTATTGTTTAAAGATAGTGTAGTGCCCGTTGCGGTCGCGATTACATTATCACCCGCATATAAATCAACATATGACCCCGTTATTTGTATTGGATAATAGGCCGCGGTTGCTATTTTTTGTGCCACAATCTCTCCTATATTTGTCGCCGTATCAAAGGCAATACCAATACCATCAAAAGCGGTTGGACCAGTAGCACCCCGCACTTCTATTGTTGAAGTAAATTTTTTGTTCCCTGCTATGGTTTGGTCTCCTGTTAGTTTGACAACCGAAGTATCAAGGGCAGAAACATCAACACCATCAACAAGATTTACATTTGTTATGCTTTGGCTTTTCATATCAATCCCCGCACTCGCATTTATTATACTGCTAAATGTCTTAATACCAGCTATGGTTTGGTCTCCTGTTAGTTTAACCACAGAAGTATCAATAGCCGAAACATCAATACCGTCAACCAAATTTACATTTGTTATTGAAAATCCACCCATATTTAAACTACCCGTCATAGCCGTTGTGCCGTCCTTTGCCAGTTTCGTATCGGTATATGCTTTTGTTGAAGCATCGCCGTCGTAGAATGGTGCGGGCAGTCCGCTGATTGCCGTTGAGCTGTTAAAATTTAAAACATTATTTGTTAATGTCATTCCACCACCTGTTGTTGGAGCAAAAAGTATGGACGAGCCTACAATAGTTAGTGGATAGCCCGTGGCTCCACCCGCATCCGACGAATAGATAGAGCCCATATTATTGTTGTAATTGAAGAATAACTTGCCAGTGTTTAATGGATTTGAGTCTTTTACGGCTACATAAGTAGTAAATGTTTTATTCCCTGTTATAGTCTGGTCTCCTGTTAGTTTTACGGCCGAAGTATCAAGAGCCGAAACATCAACACCATCAACCAAATTTACATTTGTTATGCTTTGGCTTTTCATATCAATCCCCGCACTCGCATTTATTATACTGCTAAATGTCTTAATTCCTGCTATGGTTTGGTCTCCTGTTAGTTTAACCACCGAAGTATCAAGGGCAGAAACATCAACACCATCAACATTACCGACATTTACTATATTAAAACTTCCCATATTCAAATCTCCAAACATCATAGTGAGGCCATCCAATCTAAGAAAAGGTGAGTTTGTATTTCTCCATTGACCCGTGCTATAAATGAGCAATTGGTTATTGGTGGGTGTTGTTATGACTACATCACTTAAAGCATCTATTGACTTGTTTGAAAATCTTGTGTCAAATCGGTCATCAGTATAGTATAGATTAGTGCCTTCTTTTATGTCCGTTGTTGATTTAGTAGCCAGTCGGGTGTCAAATCGGCTGTTAGTGAAATAAAGATTTACAGGGTCGGCATCTTCTGGTATGCGGTCTGTATATAAGCCTATAATATTAGTGTTCGTTAGATCTAAGTTGGCTATATTTAAAGAATCAACCGCAATTTCAGACAAGCCTAAGAGGGATTTGTATTGACTGCCCATTGTTGTATATATTATCTTAATTAAAATATTATATTTAGGAAAATATAGCAACCCATAGCAAGCAGTTATGCCGGGTAAATCTTCGGTAGAAAATCTTAAAATCGCGAATGCGAGGCGAAAGGAAAAGGCTAAGCAAAGGAAGATTGAGAGGGCTAGGGAGCTACTCGCGGAGGAAGAGGCGAAGAATGTGAAAGAAATGACCAATGATGAAAAGATGGAACATACGGCCAAGAAACAGTTGGCTAAGGATATGATTGATGGAAGAGATGGAGAAAAAAGTGAGGAAAGCAGCTCGGAAGAAGAGGTTGAACAAGATTTTGTAGATATCGTTGCCCGTCGGGTTGCGGGTATAAAATTGAAGACTAAACAGAAGAAGAAGAAAGTGGTAAAAAAGGAAGTGGAAGAGGAGAGTGAGAGTGAGAGCGAAAGTGAAGAAGAGGAACAGCCCAAGAAAGGTAAAGGTAAGAAGACTGGCCGAGTTAATGTTAATGTTTATGCGGGACAACCAGAGAAGTCAAAAAAAGAAAATAATGATGTTTCAAAGATATTTTTGAAGTTTTAATATAGGAACCTTTTTTGAAAAAAAGCTTCGCCAAAAAAATTCGGGTCAATGGACAACAAACACAGCAATCCACAAAACAATGAACCCGAAGATGAAGATGAAAGAAAGGAGCAACAAGCACTTGAAATTCATTACCAAAAAAGATTGCCGACTGATAAATGGAATACAATATGGTCTGATAAACCACTTAAACAAGTATTTGTAGATTTGGCGGATATGTCAAAACTTAAAGACAAGAAAGGAAATAAAGGCTATGCTTGGATGTTATTTTGGATTGACACTCACAGCAGATTTTTAATCATTAAACCACTTAAAAACAAAACGGCTAAGGAAGTTTATATGGCTTTAAAATCAATACCATATACACCGGAAAGCATTACTACTGACAGCGGAAGTGAATATAAAGGAATGGTGAAAGATTATTTCAGGGAGAATAATATTGAACACCGGACGGTTGAAGTTGGCGACCATCGGGCTCTTGCTATCGTAGATAGAGTAATACGGACTATAAGACGGTGGCTTGATATTCTATTTGAAACTAATGGCAATTTTGACTGGTTTTCTTGGATTGATGATATGGTTGATGCTTATAATATGAGGTTTCACAGAACAATTCAAGCTAAGCCGATAGATGTATTTAAGGGTGTAAATAAAAATAAACAACTTATTCAACGGGACGGTCTTATTGACGAATATGAAAAGGGCGATAAAGTGAGAAAGGAGTTAAGAAGGAATTTATTTTCAAAGGGGGGCCGACAATACAGTAAGCAGATATTTACAGTAGTTGGTCGTAAGGGCTTCAAATTGGTATTAAATTCAGACGAGTTGGTCAGTCCTAGGGAACTATTAAAGACCAAATTTGATAAACCGGCGGACGAAGAAAAACAAATTAATGAACAAGTTAAAGAACTAACAAAAGAAAAGAAAACAAAAGAACAGTTGAAAAGAGAAAGTATTGATGAAGGAAATATCCGGACGAGCAAAAGAGAAAAGAAAGCAAAAGTAATACTGGATTTGTGAAGTGAGAAAAATCATTTAATTAATAGGTAAAATCCATTTGATTGCGATGGTTCTCTCCTTCAAGACCCTGTTGATAGCTGTAATGGAATTGAAAATAATCAACTCGTCTGGATCGCCCACCGACACAAGAAAAAATTTCTCATTTTGTGGTTTTCTTATAGTAGTATCAACTCTTGCCCAACCAAAGTAGTATTCATTTTTTTTCTCTTCTGGGTGTTCTTCAAAAAAATCGCCGCCGTAACCTTTGAATGTATAAGACCTCACCTTTTTTCTTGCCTGGATGAATTCTGTATGAACTTGAACAAATCGCTTACCCTCAACGTGCCCTTCTGATTGCTCAAATGAGGACCAGCCTATTTCAGGTCTTGGGACTTGGGCAGGGGCGGCTTGGATTGGGTCGGCTGGGATTGGGTCGGCTGGGATTGGGTCAGCTGGGACTTGGGCGGGGATGGCTTGGACTTGGGCAGGGACGGCTTGGATTGGGTTGGCTGGGATTGGGTCTGCTGGGGCATCCTTCAACTCAGCCCTCCCAAAGGTGTCGGTCACATTGTCCAACAAGTCGGCAAAGAGCTCCTCGGTGTCCTTCTTGCTTCTCGCAATCATCCACTTCTTGACTTGGGAGATTTTGGGAGATTGACACGTGATTTTGGTTTGGGTTGTCAGTTTTTTAGCAATTTCCTTTTTTTATTTAGGGGGCAAATGAATTTTAGCCGAAAAGTACGGCTATGTGGTCGGCCCGAATATCAAAAAGGTATTCAGGGGGGTGGCAGCCAACTTCATCTGCACGAATGTATTCGGGAAAGCAGTCTTACCTGGACAACTTTCATCTCCGTCAAAACCACTACTTTACCACACAAAAACTACAAAATGGACAACAATTCAATAGCCCTCACTCATCGTTCTGCCCCCGAAAGCGATGAAGATGTAGAGTTGAGAGTAAAAAAGAGGAGGCGTATAAATGACCTTTTCCTTCAAGAAGGGCAGTTGGAAAAATTAATTGGGGAAAATAAATCAATTGATAATCAAATAAAGTCTCTTGAAGAAAAAAAAGAAAAAAATAATCAAGAGATAAAAGTGTTGAAGAAACACATTAAAAAATTAAAACAAGCAAGAGCAGATGTTGTTGTTTCAAAGCAAGCAACAAAACAATCATCGTTCTTGATACAAGAAATGACTAAATACAATAGTTGGATAAATAAAGGACTAAACATAAAGGCGGGAATAACAACCGCAAATGATATAACAGATGTTTTGATGTTGATTTCTAATAAACGAAAGAGATTGGATGAAGCAATCTTATTAGTAAAACAAAAACAAAAACAACAACTACAAATACAACAACAACAACAACTACAAATACAACAACAACAACCTATGTCCACGGAATGACCTCTTGGCAGGTAGGGTCTAAAACTAGCCTGTCTTGATACCTGTGTTTTTAAACACTAAATAACAATAATATTCAAAAAAATTGGGGTAAAAGCCCCTCTAATATCAAAATAAATTTTATCTTTTATGTTTTGATTTCCATTTTAGGTGTTTTCGCTTTTAGGTTTGGTGTTTCAGGTAATTTCTTTCTTCCTTTTTGATTTCCTCTTGATTTCTCTTTAATTTCTTATGATGTGAAAAATGGCGATTTGGTCCTAAAAGACCCTTTTCGGGCTGGTATTTTGCTTGAAAAATACCTGCGCGAAAAGGGTAATCATCTTCTAGTTGCAACATCTTAAATAGTTGCAACATCTTAAATTTTTTTCCTTTGTATTTGCCAAACGGAAAAACATCGGTTGGCTTTCCTTCTCTACTTTTTTCAATTGCCTTAATTTCTTCGTCAATCATCTGTTGGACATCCCTTACTGAAAAGAATTCCTTATTCTTCTCAATTGAAAGTCGTCCAAATTTTTCAGATAGTCTAGTGAGAGTGGTCATTGGTCTATATAGATTGGTAAAAAAAATTTATGGAAAAAATTAATTATTTAACATTTTATTTTTTAATATCCAAAAGGTCTAGTTTCAATCGCATTCTCTACAATTCCGATAACTTGTCTTTTCGTATATGTAAAACTAAATATCTTTTCTAAGTGTTCGCTTGTTATTTTTTTCTTTTGTTTGTCTCGTGTTATCTTGTTGCTTTCTATTATAACTACTTTTCCAGATTTCTCAATTCGCTTAGCAATCCGTAATTCTTCATCAGTCTCCAACAATTCAGCCAGTTCATTTTTACCATTCTCAAATAATTCAGTGTTCGTAATACCTAGCCCACAACTTATTACACTTAACATATTCGGTAAATTCAATGCTTTTTTCGTTTCATAGTTCATACTAAATCCTTTTACTTTCATACTGGCTTTACCATTATCTAATAAGTATCCATAACACTTCGGACCACCTCCAACAAAGGTTTTTATTTTCGCTCCTTTTAATTCATCAGTCCAATGTCCCAGTAAATCGCCTGTCTCTACATCTACCTGATTAATTTCTTTGTTAGTCGTATATATTACGCTGTCTGTGTCATGATACAATATCCTATTACCTAATATATCCATCATATTGTAAAGTCTCATTCTCGCGTGGCATGTAGTAAATAAAGCAACTACAATATTTGTTTTAATCGGGTCGCTCACCGCATCCTGTTTTAAGTCATAACTGGCTTCTACAATTTGGTCGTTAATTATGTTAATATTTATATTATCCACTGATTTATCGTGTATAATGTTTCTTTATCATTTATCATTTTGTTCTGTGTTTTATTTTGTTTTTGTCCAAACTTGCCCCATAAAGAGTTCAAACACAACTTAGCCACTGCTCTCCGTCCTTCGTTTTTGAATATTTTGCTTTTATCCATCTTGATTCCCATTTTGATTTCCATGCTTTTTATGTAATTTTGCTTTTCTGCTTCCGTATTACATCCCGCGGGATATCCGCTGGACTCTTGTTTTACTTTCAAGAATGTCTTTATATATTCTTTGAATAAACTACTGCTTTGTTCTTTCCAGTTCCATACTTCATATATTTTTATTAACTTATACCCTTTGTCTAAGGCCTTGTAAATTTCTGGAGTTGCCCATGAGCCTGTTATTGCTCGTTCTTTATCTGTGTGCTTACATTCGCCGTGTTGCTCGGTCATTCCGCACCTATCGCATAAGTAATACATCATCTTACCTCTGTCCGCCTTCGGTAAGACAGGGTGTAGTACTCGGCGGTAGCATCTTAACCTTAGCAATTCCAAAATATTCTCTGTTTATAATTTTATTTTTCATCTCATTTCTTTCCTCCTCGTTGCTTGGTCGTATTATGATATGGTGTCCGCTTGGATAAAGGTCGTAATACATCACGGTCGGATAAAGTGAGCATATGTCAATATATTTTGCATACTCGTTATCATGTCGTGATTTCCAATATAATTTCAGAGCATTCACTCTACCTCCAAGCATTGCCTCTCGTGGGTTTAGTCCTTCTTGTTCAGTAATTCGTTCGTTTGTATCCTCTGCCAGTCTTTCACTGGTTTTCATCAGGCTCCATTCGCACTCCCAGATAATTATTACTTTTGCTTGTTCGTTAAGTTGTTTTTCTCTTCTCATTGTTTCCTTATATAGTTCGCCCATTGTCTTATTCTTCTTCACATTCAGAGCATTGCTATTCCAACACTTATCACATCCGTGCCAATGACACCCGTAAAACTCATAAGCGGTTTTGTTTTTCTCATCCCATCCATCTACATACACACGAGATGGCCCGAGTTGAAACATTTTTTCACCTCCGTTGAATGCGTGCTTAATATCTGTCTTATCCAGTCTGCTTCTGTATGCTAGCCATACTACACAAGCCCTAGAAGTCATCCTGTTTTGTTTTTCCGCTTTCAATATCGCAATTGAATTTTCTGGCATAAACTTAGCACGATACAGAGCCATAACACAACTCGCGATAGTTGTATATTCAAAAGGGTCAATACCAAACTCTAGAAACCGATTTCTAAAATCTATACAACCCTTCCTCAGTATATCAACATCTGAATGACAATACTCAGCGATTTCCTTCGCCATATCAAACCTGTTATGTGTTTTTGCTTGTTCATCATACCATTCAAGAAATTCCTTTCGTTTATCTCCTCGCATCGTGTCGTAGCAGTAATGTTTCTTATGGGGCATTACCCCGACATAGTTTTTATTTTTTGCCGTATTGAAGAAGTGCGGGAAGAAACCTTTCTTAAGTTCCGTAAGCCCGAATGTCTTTGGAAAGTCTGACAATGGCATCGTAAGAAAACTTAGGCTGTCTATAAAGCGATACTTCTTAAGTGTCATTATCATAATCTTACCACCCTCATAAATTACAAATGGAGTTTGACCATTATCAACCAACCAATTAAGAATAAACTGACAATCATAACCGCGTGCATTGTGTGCGATAAATGTAAATCCGCTGTGTTTAGTGTCAAAAGCCCAATTACAGAAATCTTGAATGTTCTTGTGAATTACTGGCGGTCCCTTCGCATCGTAATATTGGCTTTCAGCATGATTAACAATGTGCTCGCCTGTGTCCTGTGTCGCTTCAAACTCAAAGAATATGTATTGCTCTGACGGCGGTACGATTTCTTTTTGGATTATTTCACATTGGTGCTCAAGCGGTTTCACTAGTTTGCAATTTCTGCATTTCGCATATCTGCATTTGTGTTTATCTTTCTTCCTGTAATTCAGCCCGCACGATTTATATTTCGCTTTAACATCGCAGTTTGTTGTCCTGTGGTATTAAAGCATTCAGTGTTTGGAAACTTTATATTACACTTATCACATTCTTTCCACGGGCCCTTGTCTTTTATTCCCTAACAGCCCTTGGTTTCACAGATACTACATTTTGCTACACAGGCATGTCTTCAAGTTTCCTTATACACTCTTAGACATAACTCACAGAAATTCTTTTTTCCTAGCATAGACTTCATGTTAGTTATGGCATCGTAATGTCCTTCAGTCTTTAGAATGTAAAGGTTAGTAAGCCGTTCGCTGTTCGCATCAAGTAGTTCTGTTTATAAATGATTTTGTCAGGGAATTCAACGATAACCAGATTGTATTTAATGTGATTAGCAAATGTATTAATTTCTGGTATCACACACACATCCTTAATGACTTTTGCTTCATCGTGTAAAGCATCTGCCATTTCCTGCTGTATCTTTCTTCCTCACATAATTTGCGAGAATCTTTGGTGTTTTTCAATTTTTGCTTTGACTACAACGATTGCTCGTGCTAAGCATAAGTTATCGCTGTTAGTAATACAGATTACTCCTTTCTTTCTGTATATATCAAATTTGTTCAAAACCTGTAGCCTTGTTCCACCCGTCGGCATTTTAACAGATTTCAACACAAATTTTAATTTATCAAAGTTTATTCCGTTCTCGCCCATGTAAAGACTTTCGTTGCTTTGAAATATTGCTGACAATCTTTCTAAAATTTTTTCAACTGAGATTTGATTAACTTTGTGTAAGCATGTTGATACTTTTCCATAGTAATCCACAAACTCAATACCTAGGCTAACCTTATCTGCGGGTGATTGTCGTCTTACAAAGTCGTTCAATACAATCTCAATAAATCTTATTAAATCGCGCATCGTAAATGATCGGAAGTTGCAGTTAATCCTTACCGCATATCAGCTTTCATTTATTCCTAGTTCGTGTTCCTTGCTATCGTCCCTCATGATATCATAATTACCATACCTCAACAAGTCTCTGTAATTTTCTTTCAGTTCTTTTTCTTTTCAATCGTAGGTAAAGGTGGTGCTATTGGGTATAGCATGGTGCTCAAAATACACCACACCTCTTACTTGGTTCAAGTAGTTTTGGGCGGTCGGTGTATTAATTTTATACCCCCTTACCTTCGGTTTGATATATAACACATCCCGACCCCTGACAGACTTGATTTCGTAATTTATCTTATATTCCCTTAATCTATCCAACCTGTAGACATTGCTTATACGTGTGTGTCTCCATGTTTGATAATAGTATATCAAGGAAAATATAATTTTATAAAATTAAAATATTTGTCTGCCTCAATCGGTCGTCCCCTCGTGGCCTCGTGTGTGTCCTATATAAGGACCCTCCTTGTCTTTAAAGAAATTCAGTGGGGTTCCCACAGAGAAACCTTTTTATTACTGATACTTACCATACCCGCAACCGCAGTAGCAGTTATGTTCCATGTATCCGCACATATTACACCTATCATCACAAGTGTCATCCTTCTTTATTCTCTCCATTTCCTCTTTGCTAGGCTTTGGAGGAACTGGAGGTTTTTCTTTTTCTGTTGCTGAAATATGTTTCTGAGATTTCATATGTCGCGCTTTGTTTCCATTATGTATTTCAGCACCACATCCACACTTAAAATCTTTATGATTCCAAATTTTCTTCTTTTCTTTTTCGACTATTCTTGTTTCTTTATCATAATTGATTTTCCATTTCTCGTATTTAGGTATTATATTTTCCTCGTTATACTTCTTTGCTTCTTCCAATGCTTGCTCTTTTGTTTTTTTCTTTCTGATGAAGAAACTCTTACATATAACCTTTCCTCCTTCTCTCCATTGAACTTTTACCATTGGTATCTTTTCGTTATTCTTTACCATAACACAACATCTGGATATTCTAAATCTTGGTGTGTCTTCATTTGTTATCCTATATGTGTCTTTATTTTATTTATTTAAATAATAATTATTTACTGATAGCAGTTTTTCTTTCTTTTGTCTGTCTGTATTTGTTATAAACAGGTAGATGAAAACTAAATAACGGCTCTTAGTGTGGTTTCTCTAGAGAAACTGCACTGAAGATCTGTCCTGAAGTGGCCCCCTATACTACTACTTACATAC
>WBZZ01001592.1:55000-57500 GCA_019918135.1 Paulinella micropora
GTATTACATACAAACACCACATAGAAACATGCATACATGCTCATATGCAATGAATGTAGGTTGAATTATTTCAGCCCGAACACGTTTGCCAAGCAATACATGAGGCACTACTTGATTGAATAAGGGAAAGGAAGACATTCAATCGCATGCATGAATGTACGCATTGTTTCTTTGAAGACATGCATACATGCTCATATGTAATAACTACAGTTTGAACTTTGTCAGCCCCGAGGACGTTTGTGAAGGAATACACGAGGCACTACTTGATTGAATAAGGGAAAGGAAGAGATTCAACCGTATGCGTAAATATACGCATATTTGATTATACACATACACACATGTTCATATGTAATAACTACAGTGATAACTTTGTCAGCCCCGAGGACGTTTGTGAAGGAATACATGAGGCACTACTTAATTGAGTACGGAAAAGGAAGAGATTCAATCGTATGCATAAGTGTACATATATAATGTTGATATAGGTTAAACTTTGTCAGCCCGACGACGTTTCTCAATCAATACATGAGACACTACTTGATTGAATACGACAAGGCAGGTCATATGCTGTTTGTATGTATGTATGTATGTAGGTATGTATGTATGTATGTATGTATGTATGTATGTATGTATGTATGTATGTATACTACCTATCTAGTACTATATATGTATCTGTGTATCTATCCAACACTCCGTGTATCTATCTCTTTAATATGTAACTATCATATGTATTCATCTATCCATCAGTACCTGATTGAGCCTGCCCAGGTGTCTAATTATCTATTTATCTATCTAACTCTGCGTGTGTGTTCCTATGTATGTATGTATGTATGTAATGTATGTAATGTATGTATGTATGTATGTATGTATGCATGTATGTATGTATGTACGTATGTATGTATGTATGTATATATGTATGTATGTATGTATATATGTATATATGTATGTATGTACGTATGTATGTATGTACGTATGTATGTATGTATGTATGTATGTATGAATGTATGAATGTATGAATGAATGAATGAATGAATGAATGAATGTATCTAGGCATATATGGTTCTATGCTGCTTTAGTTTTTTTGCATCTTTTTTTTTATCCATGTACTTATCTAGTATGCATGTATACCTGTATATATTCTATCTATTCATTTTGTTTCTCTGAGCATCTATGCATGTACGCAGTCATACCCCCCCCCCCCCTTTTTTATTATTTATTTTATTTTTTTTTAGTCCACAGCGCAGGGGCGCGCAAACTTTTTTATAGGGCCGCCTTTAGCTTTTTTTTTTCCCTTTCCTCTTCTTTGGTTGTTCTCTCCACATTTTTTTCTTTCCTCATATGCGTGTGCATGTATGTACAGATACTGCCAAGTTTTTTCCGATCCCTATAGCAAATATCAGACATGTCAGCTATGACATACAGGTAAAACTGTAAGCATAACTATGCATTTATGAATGCATGCAATCATACATACATATATACATGCATACACGCATACATCATGACTTACTGGTTACTACTAACCCCCCCCCCCCCCGGGGGGGGGACATAATTCAAAACGTATGCGTTGTTGATCTTGTTTGTGCTCTTTACATAGTCCGTGTCCAAGGGCTCGTTGCGAGCGGATAACTCCTACTCCTGCTGCTGCGGCTGCTGGGAAGATGGAAACGGAGACTGTAAGAGAGAAAGACGCACAGAATTCGTGCTGCTTCAAACCATGACAAAGAAACCAAAGAAAATAAAACACAGGGGCAAGCAAATAAAAAATCATAACAATAATAAAAATAGTAATAATAATAATAAGAAGAAGAAAGAAAGAAAGAAAGAAAGAAATTAAGTAAGAAAGAAAGAGGAAAAAAGGGGTGACTCATACTGCTGCTGCTGCGGCTGCTGGGAAAGTAACCGTGAAGGTGGTAAGACCATCAAGCACACAAAACTTGCGTAAAAAAAGAAAGAAAAGGAAAACAAAAGAAAAGAAAAAGAAAGCAGAAAAGAAAAGAAAAGAAAAAGAAAAAAGAAAAAGAAAAGAAAAGAAATCCAAAGTAAAAACAGCAAACCAAACCAAACCAAAGGAACCAAAAAAAAAGCAAAGGTGGCAAGGAAAGACAAGGATTTGTCGTAACAGGCGCGTCATGTTGCGGCCCATGCTGTGGATACACCCGTTGGTACACGTCAGACGGACTAACCTCAAGGTACATACATTGATGCATACATATGATGCATACATATATATATATATATATATGTATATGTATATATATATATATGTATGTATATATATATATGTATATATATATATATACATATGCTTCATGACATACATACATACGTAGAGCATAGATACATAGATGTATGCATATTGTGGATATATACGTTGGCATACGTCACAGGAACTCATCGCAAGGTGCATACATTTATACATACATACATTTAACTATAGATACATGCATATATTATATACTTCATATACATACAGACACACACATACAAACATACATGCTGT
>WBZZ01001592.1:95000-102500 GCA_019918135.1 Paulinella micropora
ATCTACTATCTATCTATCTATCTATCTATCTATCTATCTATCTATCTATCTATCCCTGGAGACGGTCTCTGCCACTGGCAACTCAGCCTAGGGTTCAGATCTAACTATCTCCTACAGTGACGATTTTGTGTCCGCCGTTAATCGCGCGCAGCGCAAGGGCTAAACAGGCAACCAACTCCTGACCATGGCTGATGAAGTCGGGGCGTGATGCAAAGGGTTGATGAAGTCGGGGTTGTAGAAAGGTAACTCACAACGAGCGTGAACTCCTGAAACTTCGACTTGCTCATGGCGTCATCTCCTTAGGGCACGCGCTCCTGGGGAGTGTTCTAGTGTTGTCTCGTATAGTTCAAAAGGGCTCGGCTACCTTTCGGCTTGAACTGGGCACAGAAACCAACCACAGCGAGACAGTGGTTGGTGTGCAGCTTGGCCGGTGCTGAAAGTTCTTGTCCGGGGGTAGTATAGGAGGCCATGGCTTTTCAAGCTAAGCCACGCCCATAGATTAAACATATCTATCTATCTATCTATCTATCTATCTATCTATCTATCTATCTATCTGTAGTAGCAGCAGCAGCGAGCAGCACTAATAATAATAATAATAATAATAATAATAATAATAATAATAATAATAATAATAATAATAACAACAATAATAATAATAATAATAATAATAATAATAATAATGGTAATAATAGTGCTTCTCTGTCAATGGCTGATGCATTTCTGCACATGCGCCTCCATCGTCTCACCCGTGAGGGGAGTACGAAGAATTGACGATAAGCTCTAATGACACCCCCGCAAGGGCAGTTCCAACACTTCCAGACGGGCCGGTATGTTCAATGAAAATACTGGTCCAGACGGATCGGTATGTTCAATGAAAATACTGGTGGCACCGACGGGAATCGAACTGGCGACAGGGCCCAGATGGTAGAACTTGACCACTGGGCTATCACGGTGTCCATAATGGTAATAATAATAATAATAATAATAATAATAATAATAATAATAATAATAATAATAATAATAATAATAATAATAATAATAATGATGATAATAATACTATATCTGAGGCGTACTAATGCAGCTAATGGCATATCCTCAACGGACATAAGCCTCCAATACCCTTGTTCGAGGTCCTCCACCCCCCCCGTGTCAGTCTCTCGCCTGATGATCGGGGCCACCGATGGAGCTCCTGAGGGCAAGACTGCACTAAGCCGAGGTTATTCCGCAGTCCCAGCAACCTTTTGCAAAACGTCACCGAATGTGCAAGTGCATACACCAAGCGCGGTTGCTAGAGCTGCCTCGAAACCCCACCCATAACAATCTGGTGTCTGCTGGGTCCTGGGCTATCAACCAGCATATGCGGAGTTTAAGATCTTTTACGCGCGCAACGACCCTCCTCCCCAGCATCTACCACCAAAGGGTTATGAGTTGGCGTCACAGTTTAACGCCTTGAGGCCATTGGGCTGGAACTCTGTTTAGCAAGTGTGACTAGGTTTTTTCATTGGGATGATAATAATAATAGTAATAATAATAATAATAATAATAATAATAATAATAATAATAATAATAATAATAATAATAATAATAATAATAATACTATATCTGAGGCGTACTGATGCAGCTAATGGCATATCCTCAACGGACATAAGCCTCCAATACCCTTGTTCGAGGTCCTCCACCCCCCCGTGTCAGTCTCTCGCCTGATGATCGGGGCCACCGATGGAGCTCCTGAGGGCAAGACTGCACTAAGCCGAGGTTATTCCGCAGTCCCAGCAACCTCTTGCAAGACGTCACCGAATGTGCAAGTGCATACACCAAGCGCGGTTGCTAGAGCTGCCTCGAAACCCCACCCATAACAATCTGGTGTCTGCTGGGTCCTGGGCTATCAACCAGCATATGCGGAGTTTAAGATCTTTTACGCGCGCAACGACCCTCCTCCCCAGCATCTACCACCAAAGGGTTATGAGTTGGCGTCACAGTTTAACGCCTTGAGGCCATTGGGCTGGAACTCTGTTTAGCAAGTGTGACTAACAGAGTTCCAGCCCATTCATCGGGATTTCCCTCGAATATGTCACAGTCAACACTCCAAGGCAGATTTACTATATCTCAGGCGTACTGATGCAGCTAATGGCATATCCTCAACGGACATAAGCCTCCAATACCCTTGTTCGAGGTCCTCCACCCCCCCGTGTCAGTCTCTCGCCTGATGATCGGGGCCACCGATGGAGCTCCTGAGGGCAAGACTGCACTAAGCCGAGGTTATTCCGCAGTCCCAGCAACCTCTTGCAAGACGTCACCGAATGTGCAAGTGCATACACCAAGCGCGGTTGCTAGAGCTGCCTCGAAACCCCACCCATAACAATCTGGTGTCTGCTGGGTCCTGGGCTATCAACCAGCATATGCGGAGTTTAAGATCTTTTACGCGCGCAACGACCCTCCTCCCCAGCATCTACCACCAAAGGGTTATGAGTTGGCGTCACAGTTTAACGCCTTGAGGCCATTGGGCTGGAACTCTGTTTAGCAAGTGTGACTAACAGAGTTCCAGCCCATTCATCGGGATTTCCCTCAAATATGTCACAGTCAACACTCCAAGGCAGATTTACTATATCTGAGGCGTACTGATGCAGCTAATGGCATATCCTCAACGGACATAAGCCTCCAATACCCTTGTTCGAGGTCCTCCACCCCCCCGTGTCAGTCTCTCGCCTGATGATCGGGGCCACCGATGGAGCTCCTGAGGGCAAGACTGCACTAAGCCGAGGTTATTCCGCAGTCCCAGCAACCTCTTGCAAGACGTCACCGAATGTGCAAGTGCATACACCAAGCGCGGTTGCTAGAGCTGCCTCGAAACCCCACCCATAACAATCTGGTGTCTGCTGGGTCCTGGGCTATCAACCAGCATATGCGGAGTTTAAGATCTTTTACGCGCGCAACGACCCTCCTCCCCAGCATCTACCACCAAAGGGTTATGAGTTGGCGTCACAGTTTAACGCCTTGAGGCCATTGGGCTGAATAATAATAATAATAATAATAATAATAATAGTGCTTCTCTGTCAATGGCTGATGCAAATCTGCACATGCGCCTCCATCGTCTCACCCGTGAGGGGAGTACGAAGAATTGACGATAGGCTCTAATGACACCCCCGCACGGGCAGCTCCAACACTTCCAGACGGACCGGTATGTTCAATGAAAATACTGGTGGCACCGACGGGAATCGAACTGGCGACAGGGCCCAGATGGTAGAACTTGACCACTGGGCTATCACGGTGTCCAATAATAATAATAATAATAATAATAATAATAATAATAATAATAATAATAATAATAATAATAATAATAATAGTGCTTCTCTGTCAATGGCTGATGCATTTCTGCACATGCGCCTCCATCGTCTCACCCGTGAGGGGAGTACGAAGAATTGACGATAAGCTCTAATGACACCCCCGCAAGGGCAGTTCCAACACTTCCAGACGGGCCGGTATGTTCAATGAAAATACTGGTCCAGAAATAGACCGGTATGTTCAATGAAAATACTGGTGGCACCGACGGGAATCGAACTGGCGACAGGGCCCAGATGGTAGAACTTGACCACTGGGCTATCACGGTGTCCAATAATAATAATAATAATAATAATAATAATAATAATAATAATAATAATAATAATAATAATAATAATAATAATAATAATAATAATAAGAATAATAATAGTAATAACAACAACAACAATATAATAATAATAATAATAATAATAATAATAATAAGAATAATAATAATAAACAATAATAATGGTAATAATGGTAATAATGGTAATAATAATAATAATAATAATAATAATAATAATAATAATAATAATAATACTATATCTGAGGCGTACTGATGCAGCTAATGGCATATCCTCAACGGACATAAGCCTCCAATACCCTTGTTCGAGGTCCTCCACCCCCTCGTGTCAGTCTCGCCTGATGATCGGGGCCACCGATGGAGCTCCTGAGGGCAAGACTGCACTAAGCCGAGGTTATTCCGCAGTCCCAGCAACCTCTTGCAAGACGTCACCGAATGTGCAAGTGCATACACCAAGCGCGGTTGCTAGAGCTGCCTCGAAACCCCACCCATAACAATCTGGTGTCTGCTGGGTCCTGGGCTATCAACCAGCATATGCGGAGTTTAAGATCTTTTACGCGCGCAACGACCCTCCTCCCCAGCATCTACCACCAAAGGGTTATGAGTTGGCGTCACAGTTTAACGCCTTGAGGCCATTGGGCTGGAACTCTGTTTAGCAAGTGTGACTAACAGAGTTCCAGCCCATTCATCGGGATTTCCCTCAAATATGTCACAGTCAACACTCCAAGGCAGATTTACTATATCTGAGGCGTACTGATGCAGCTAATGGCATATCCTCAACGGACATAAGCCTCCAATACCCTTGTTCGAGGTCCTCCACCCCCCCGTGTCAGTCTCTCGCCTGATGATCGGGGCCACCGATGGAGCTCCTGAGGGCAAGACTGCACTAAGCCGAGGTTATTCCGCAGTCCCAGCAACCTCTTGCAAGACGTCACCGAATGTGCAAGTGCATACACCAAGCGCGGTTGCTAGAGCTGCCTCGAAACCCCACCCATAACAATCTGGTGTCTGCTGGGTCCTGGGCTATCAACCAGCATATGCGGAGTTTAAGATCTTTTACGCGCGCAACGACCCTCCTCCCCAGCATCTACCACCAAAGGGTTATGAGTTGGCGTCACAGTTTAACGCCTTGAGGCCATTGGGCTGAATAATAATAATAATAATAATAATAATAATAGTGCTTCTCTGTCAATGGCTGATGCAAATCTGCACATGCGCCTCCATCGTCTCACCCGTGAGGGGAGTACGAAGAATTGACGATAGGCTCTAATGACACCCCCGCACGGGCAGCTCCAACACTTCCAGACGGACCGGTATGTTCAATGAAAATACTGGTGGCACCGACGGGAATCGAACTGGCGACAGGGCCCAGATGGTAGAACTTGACCACTGGGCTATCACGGTGTCCAATAATAATAATAATAATAATAATAATAATAATAATAATAATAATAATAATAATAATAATAATAATAATAATAATAGTGCTTCTCTGTCAATGGCTGATGCATTTCTGCACATGCGCCTCCATCGTCTCACCCGTGAGGGGAGTACGAAGAATTGACGATAAGCTCTAATGACACCCCCGCAAGGGCAGTTCCAACACTTCCAGACGGGCCGGTATGTTCAATGAAAATACTGGTCCAGAAATAGACCGGTATGTTCAATGAAAATACTGGTGGCACCGACGGGAATCGAACAGGCGACAGGGCCCAGATGGTAGAACTTGACCACTGGGCTATCACGGTGTCCAATAATAATAATAATAATAATAATAATAATAATAATAATAATAATAATAATAATAATAATAATAATAATAAGAATAATAATAATAATAGTAATAACAACAACAACAATATAATAATAATAATAATAATAATAATAAGAATAATAATAATAAACAATAATAATGGTAATAATGGTAATAATGGTAATAATAATAATAATAATAATAATAATAATAATAATAATAATAATACTATATCTGAGGCGTACTGATGCAGCTAATGGCATATCCTCAACGGACATAAGCCTCCAATACCCTTGTTCGAGGTCCTCCACCCCCCCCGTGTCAGTCTCGCCTGATGATCGGGGCCACCGATGGAGCTCCTGAGGGCAAGACTGCACTAAGCCGAGGTTATTCCGCAGTCCCAGCAACCTCTTGCAAGACGTCACCGAATGTGCAAGTGCATACACCAAGCGCGGTTGCTAGAGCTGCCTCGAAACCCCACCCATAACAATCTGGTGTCTGCTGGGTCCTGGGCTATCAACCAGCATATGCGGAGTTTAAGATCTTTTACGCGCGCAACGACCCTCCTCCCCAGCATCTACCACCAAAGGGTTATGAGTTGGCGTCACAGTTTAACGCCTTGAGGCCATTGGGCTGGAACTCTGTTTAGCAAGTGTGACTAACAGAGTTCCAGCCCATTCATCGGGATTTCCCTCAAATATGTCACAGTCAACACTCCAAGGCAGATTTACTATATCTGAGGCGTACTGATGCAGCTAATGGCATATCCTCAACGGACATAAGCCTCCAATACCCTTGTTCGAGGTCCTCCACCCCCCCGTGTCAGTCTCTCGCCTGATGATCGGGGCCACCGATGGAGCTCCTGAGGGCAAGACTGCACTAAGCCGAGGTTATTCCGCAGTCCCAGCAACCTCTTGCAAGACGTCACCGAATGTGCAAGTGCATACACCAAGCGCGGTTGCTAGAGCTGCCTCGAAACCCCACCCATAACAATCTGGTGTCTGCTGGGTCCTGGGCTATCAACCAGCATATGCGGAGTTTAAGATCTTTTACGCGCGCAACGACCCTCCTCCCCAGCATCTACCACCAAAGGGTTATGAGTTGGCGTCACAGTTTAACGCCTTGAGGCCATTGGGCTGAATAATAATAATAATAATAATAATAATAATAATAGTGCTTCTCTGTCAATGGCTGATGCAAATCTGCACATGCGCCTCCATCGTCTCACCCGTGAGGGGAGTACGAAGAATTGACGATAGGCTCTAATGACACCCCCGCACGGGCAGCTCCAACACTTCCAGACGGACCGGTATGTTCAATGAAAATACTGGTGGCACCGACGGGAATCGAACTGGCGACAGGGCCCAGATGGTAGAACTTGACCACTGGGCTATCACGGTGTCCAATAATAATAATAATAATAATAATAATAATAATAATAATAATAATAATAATAATAATAATAATAATAATAATAAGAATAATAATAAGAATAATAATAGTAATAACAACAACAACAATATAATAATAATAATAATAATAATAATAATAATAATAATAATAATAATAATAATAATAAACAATAATAATGGTAATAATGGTAATAATGGTAATAATAATAATAATAATAATAATAATAATAATAATAATAATAATAATAATAATAATAATAATACTATATCTGAGGCGTACTGATGCAGTTAATGGCATATCCTCAACGGACATAAGCCTCCAATACCCTTGTTCGAGGTCCTCCACCCCCCCCGTGTCAGTCTCTCGCCTGATGATCGGGGCCACCGATGGAGCTCCTGAGGGCAAGACTGCACTAAGCCGAGGTTATTCCGCAGTCCCAGCAACCTCTTGCAAGACGTCACCGAATGTGCAAGTGCATACACCAAGCGCGGTTGCTAGAGCTGCCTCGAAACCCCATCCATAACAATCTGGTGTCTGCTGGGTCCTGGGCTATCAACCAGCATATGCGGAGTTTAAGATCTTTTACGCGCGCAACGACCCTCCTCCCCAGCATCTACCACCAAAGGGTTATGAGTTAGCGTCACAGTTTAACGCCTTGAGGCCATTGGGCTGGAACTCTGTTTAGCAAGTGTGACTAGGTTTTTTCATCGGG
>WBZZ01001592.1:125000-130000 GCA_019918135.1 Paulinella micropora
TTATTATTATTATTATTATTATTATTATTATTATTATTATTTTATTTTAATATTTTTAATCTAAGTCATTTTATTTTTCTACTTTAATATTTTAATAATTTCTCATTACCTTGAATAACTTGAGACGTAGGTCACCATCTAGTTAAATCAATAGCTCTTGAGCTAACGATTTGTATGGATCGACCAGAGGTTAAATTGTTAACTTCATTAAACCGAAGGCCTAGGCCTAGTAGTAGTAGTAGTAGTAGTAGTAGTAGTAGTAGTAGTAGTAGTAGTAGTAGTAGTAGTAGTAGTAGTAGTAGTAGTAGTAGTAGTAGTAGTAGTAGTAGTAGTAGTAGTAGTAGTAGTAGTAGTAGTAGTAGTTCACGGGAAATTATTCAAGAAGCATCATGTCCTCCCAGAAGAGAGCAAAACCATCAACACCATCAAGAGCAAACACCTCAGACAATCCCAACAACAACAACATACCAGCGAAACATGCTCGAATTGAATCCACCGAAAAAAATTTCGGAAAACTCAGCAAAACAACCGAGGAAACTGAAAAACAAGACGGCAACGGAAACGCGCCAAAAACGATGGAAGAAAAAATGGATGAAATGCTGAAAAAAATACATGACATGACCATGAAGCTGCTGCAATGTGAGGCAAAAGTTGAAAGCCTAACGAGAGAACTCAAAGAGGAACGAGATCGAAACATGTTTTCCTCCAACAACAGCACCACCTCACGCATGAGCAGACCCCAGTCCATGCAATCTTCCAGTGCATCCTCATCACACAGCAACAACAACAACACACTTCAAGGCAGCTGGAAACAACCCTTTAATCTCGCAAACAGCAATTTGCATGAAAGTTTCCCGTTACATAAAAGGGAAGAACCACCGGTAGTACTCCCAAACAACGAATCTTTGGACACCGCGATAATCACCGGAATTCCATATGATTCCAAAGAAACTCAAAAACAAACTCAGAAAATAGTAACAGCTTTAATGAAAGCGAAAGGTATGGACTGTAAGGATGGTGACATATTACTTTGCAAAAGAATGATCTCGGACCATGCAGCAAAGATGTACAACCCGGAAACAGCAAAAAACCACGCCTGCGATAAAAGTCCTGTTTGCAAGTAATCAGCTGAAGAAAAATTTCGTCCGGTACGATAAATCTTCGCATCCACAGCACAAGCAAATCTCGCAAATCACGCCACGCTTGCAGAATTACACAGGTAAAGATTACCACATCGTGTGTAAAGAGAGCTTGTCACCTGAAACACACAAACTCCTTGACCACACAAAGCAACTCATGAAGGACTACCCAAATTTCGTGGCAGCAGTGTGGACCACAGATGGTGAGATATATCTACGCCCACGAGAGAGTGAGAACAGATTTAAGATCCAACGCTTGACTCATATTCGATACTTGAAGAACCACTTCAAGAACTGTGAGTCAGACCACTCATCTGCCTCCCCAAGGACCAACAGGTCAGGAAATACAACCATGTCTAGTTCCAGTTCGACGTTCCCTGCCAGTGAGGCACCGCAGTAAGCCATGAGCTCCTTATTACAGCCCAACCCCCTACCCCTGGAACACCTACCAGAACAGACTCAACCCAATTGCAACAATGCACCACACCCACCAGCACAAATCATACATCCACACCTCACATCTCTTCCCCCCAAGGTAAACAAACACTTCTCTATATATCATACGAATATCCGTGGTATAACAGGAAGCCACCAAACCCTACTTAACCATCTATCCAACCCTGACTGCACTCACTTCATCCCAGACATTATATCACTTACGGAATCAAAAATAACACCAGGTACACCACACACTCACTTCCCAATCCCAACATACACATCCTATCATACCACAGATGTGTCGGTCTACTATAAAAACGATATGCACATCACAATCTCTGAATCTAAAATCTCAAAAGCCTCTGGCGTAATCATGCAGATACACAGCACAGAACATAAAAATAATCCAATCCACACCATATTCCATATCTACAAAAGACCACTCTCACAATCCTACGACTGCGCTTTCTTCCAAGAGCTCCAAAACTACATGCAAGGTATCCTCTCTGCCTCCCCACACACGAGCATCACGATTGTTGGTGACCTTAACCTTGATCTCTTGCGCCCTACAAAACAGGTATGTGACTTCCTTGCAATCAACAACCTCTTCACCACAATCAAAAATCCCACCCGCAAAGCAAAGAGCCATACATTGCTTGATGTTATATTAACGACACTCACCTGCGATATCACATCTGATGTCTTACCTACATGCATCTCTGATCACCATCCCATCTATGCTATCTTTCACACCCCAATCACACATAAGAAAAATAATAATAAAATCCTAAGAAATAAGAGATATGAAGACAAGAAGGAAATAATAACAGAAGAAATAATTTATGAACTTAAGCAAGTTCTTGACCCAGAACTAAATAACGATACTCCTAATAATTATATAAATAAAATACATACAGCTATTAAGGCAGTGGTAGAAAAATATGAAAAGCGTGTAAAGAAACGAAAATGGAAACCATGGTGCAATAATGAAATTAGAGCCATGATTAAGAAACAAAGAGAACTGTATGAAATAAAAATAGCATGCCCAGTTAAAAGTAATAGAACTAAGTATAATAAGCATAGAAATAAAACTAATAGAGAGATTAAGAAAGCTAAGAAAGCATACATGACTACCTTAATGGAAAAACTAAGTCACGATCCAAAAAAATGTATGAATGCGTTGAGAAAGCTGATCCCACAGACACAAGGTCTAAAGACCTCTCCCACCCAACTCCGCGTAGATGATAAGGTAATCACCGACCCCAAAGGTATTGCCAATGAACTCAACAGACACTACACGACGGTCGGCTCCAAGGTCAGTGCCCAAATCCCCCAAGAACATAAAGTCAGAGAAGAGGAAATAGACCTAACACAGAGAAAACTGCATCCCTTTACACTCAAACGCATTTTGCAGGATGATGTAGTTGATACACTGAAAGCAATTAACAGAAACAAAGCAGAAGATATAAACAAAATAAAACCAGCTAACATGCAAGACCTTACAAAGTACATTGCCCCGATATTAACAACGCTCTTTAATAAAGCTATAGAGCATAACCAATACCCTGATGCACTAAAAATAACTAAAGTTATTGAAATATATAAAGCTAAAGATAGAACGCTGCCTGAGAATTACAGACCTATCTCGCTACTGCCGATTATTGCTAAGGTCTTTGACACTATACTCAACAAGCAACTGATGGCCCACCTTACCAGGTACGACATCCTCTCCCGAACTCAATACGCCTTCCGACCACACTCGAACACAACAATCACTACACAAACCATCTTAAATCACATCCAAAACCTCAAAGGCCCAGGAAGGTATGCACTTGCTCTATTTATTGACCTATCGAAAGCCTATGACACTATAGATCATGAAACACTGATCCATAAACTACGAAATAATATAAATTTTAGCGATAACACCACTACCTTTTTTAAATCATACCTCACAAAACGATACCAAACAGTATTTACCCAATATGCTCGTTCTTATCCACGCAAGATCACACATGGGATCCCGCAAGGTAGCACACTCTCAACAACGCTCTTCATTCTATACATCAATGATATTATACTTTCACTAACACACGGGACAGTCT
Organism: Paulinella micropora; assembly: GCA_019918135.1. Classification (NCBI taxonomy): domain Eukaryota; phylum Cercozoa; class Imbricatea; order Euglyphida; family Paulinellidae; genus Paulinella; species Paulinella micropora. Next base: position 128,683 of record WBZZ01001592.1, read on the forward strand.
TTGCATACGCAGATGACACCACACTTATCATTGCTGCTAAGAATAAAAAACAACACCAAGAGCAAGCACAAACTGATACAACGAACCTTGTCAACTATTTCTACAGACATAACCTAGTACCCAACCCCACCAAAACCACCTACACTATCTTCCACAAGCACGAACAGAAGGTGCAGCTCGACTTGACTATCGACGGCAAGAGGCTCCAACAAGAACGAAAGGTAAAAGTATTAGGTACAATCATCCAAAGCAACCTGTCCTTCCGTGAACATATACAATCTATTATATTCCGCCTTCAACCATTCGTCCAAATGTTTCGTTATGTGAACAGCCTACTTCCCACTCACATCCTCCTCCAACTTTACTATGCACATGTATACCCCCTACTTATGTATGGTATCTCTATATATGGGGATCTGATGACTACAACACCATTATACATCCACTCATTATCATCCAAAAACGTATAGTCCGTCTGATATGTCTCAAATCATGGAGAACACCTACCAAGTCTCTTTTTGCCAAACTACGCTTACTCAACATACTTAACATGTATAAGTACAGCGTATGCATGGATGCACACTCCCTTATTTACCCAGCCTTCAAGGCTTTCCTTCCCCTTCACTACAACAATATCCGACCAATCACAGCTGTTCATAACTACAACACTAGGCTGTCATCAAAGAAACACATGTACAACGACTCAACGACGGGTCAATACAGCAGAGCAGCACAAGCACAATGGGATAAGCTGCCAGAGCACCTAAGAGATATCTCATACAAAGTAGAATTCAAAAAGGAACTCAAAGCATATCTCTTAAGGATGCAAGAATCCTGACACTGCCTACGGGCCTAAAGATGGCGTTGGACACCTCATCATCAGATGATACCTGAGTGTGGGACAAGTTCAGCGTTGATCACATCCTAAGCCGGAGTGTGGTTGGCCAAACCCCCTTGGGGAGTCACCTCGTGTCTACCAGCTTTTGCGAGTGCCACCGTTATATATAGTACTGAGTGAGAATATAACACTTTCAACATATATATATAAATATATATATTATATATATTTATGTATATATATAATATATAGTACTGAGTGAGAATATAACTCTTTCAACATATATATACATATATATATATTATATTATTATATATATTTCCGTTTTTTTTTCTCGTTTCTCACTGAACTAGAACTTTACTTTGACTTCATAAAAGATTAATCTAATATATATATATATACATATATATATTTATATATATATATATATATATATATATATATATATATATATATATATATATATATATATATTAATAT
>WBZZ01001592.1:135000-150000 GCA_019918135.1 Paulinella micropora
AACCAAAAAACTACCTCGAAAAGAAAAAAGAAAAAAAGATGCAAGGTATCTCTGACGGCGCTAAAACGGGAAAAGCTATCATGATCGAACCTATTTTCTAGCTGTTACCAAGAAAAGAGTCAGGTACTATGAACTTGTCTCGTTTCAACTTAAGATGTGTCATGGCCAGCATTTATTTTGTATCAGCGTGCTTATATTTGCGCTAATCGAATACCAACTTTGGTACAAGTGATCCGTTATTATTAAGAAATATTAATGTTGTGAAAAAAAAAGCAAAATTTTATTATTGAAAAAAAAATAGTCTAAGCTTTTATTATTAATAATAGTAAGCTTAAGAGATTTCCGAGAAGTGGGGCACGGTAGGACGTTTGTCAGGTCTTTAGGCATGACACAGATCTTGATTTTTCTAGTTTGAGAATTTGTTTACCTGATGCATTATTAATATTAAACAAGCCTGGCTTTAGAGGAAAAATCAGTATTGATAATATTATGTATTATTATAAATTATGCACAATCACAAACTCACTGCTTTATATAATATATATATACTCGTATTGTTGTTGTCAAGTTGTATCAGACTGAGCATTTTGACTTCATAAAAAATCATTACCGTTGACGTTTTCACATGCTCGTTAGAAGTTCTCCTCTGCACGACGTTTCGACTTTACTAACCTTAGGAAGTTAGTTAGGTGATGGGATCATGTCATAGTAATACAACAGGTAAATACGTTAGTTAATATTAATAGTTCATAGTGTGTAAAAAGGGGAAATTACTAGTGTGTGTGACAGTGGTGGCGCCAATGTAAATATGTCACATATGAACACCTGAAATTTTGGACGTAGAGACCTGTCAATGGAGAAAACCCTCGCAACTTCTTCTTAGGTGACAACAACCGTCAGGCCGCACTCGGGGCGTCCCCCTCCTACCTGCTTGCGACCGTTCCACGAAGAAAAAATTTAACAATACTGAAACAAGCATGTTCCCGCCAGTCTAACTGACGACGTCACACAAAAGATGTACCCGGCTTGAGAAATTGACCCACGAAACTGTCCGCACTGATATGGGTAAAAGTGATAATGGTTACAAGCTGGTGCCACCAGTACCGTGGCAGAAAAGGTACTCTAATTCACTGTATTAATAACTACTGAATAATACTACTAACAGAATAACGACTACTGCTCAGTAGTACAGAAAAATTCAATGAACAAATTTATTAATATAGCAGGTATTTAGTCATATCAGCCCATACATGTGTTACATAGTTATAGTAATAGTTCTGGTACTGGTGGCAGTCAGTTCCTTCAGACTCAGTAGTACCGGGACTGATCAGCCATTGCTTTACCTTTTATACTAAGTTGTATTTCCTTTATTTAAGTTTAGGCGGGTACTACTAGTAGGCTGAGTTAGTTTAATTTGACTGACCCAGTGTCTGGTTCAGTTTCCTTCTGTCTCAATAAAGACCAAGTGTCTGAAGTACAGAATGGGAACCCTCCCCCGGCAACCTAGTAAAGTTGCATTGGGTTATGAGCCTTGGTGATGCTTCGTCTGCGTCAGCTATTTTCAGTCAAGTAGCACTTCAAACTGCAGTAAATGTGGAGGTTAGGCGGTCGAGAAGAAGCTTCGAGTGGTCTTCATCGTAGGAGACCTAGGGCTGCCACTACGGGCAATGGGATAGCTAGCTCCGTCTAGGACGATTCCTAGAGGTGGGAGTCTGATTGCCGTCCGGGAACTTCGACACCTGGACGTTAGAGTGACGGTGGGAAAGAAAGTGGTTCACCGTAAAGATAAAGGCAGCATGATGGTCAGAAGGACCGCTGCAAGGCAAGGTGTGGCAGCCCCTCATCAAGGGCGACACCTATGGACAATGTAATAATGTTTAAGGAAAATAAGGGAGTGCATGTTGGAACAAAGACTTGTTCAGTTGCCAGGTTGGCAAAAATTGTTGACAAATTTACCGGTGGTTCCGGACATTTTTTTATCCAAAGTTGGATGGGCAGCAGGTGGTGCTGTTCGCTGTTTTCGTTCCTGGCGTGCTCTGTGGTGTGTGCTGTGGCAGTTCGAGCAGTGCAGCAGTTTAGGGACATCGTGGGCATCGTTTTCTGCGTTTTTGGGGCAGTGGTTTGGACCAGGTCCTTTAAAGGACTTAGTTGGACATTGTTGGACTTTGGGAAAGCGAAAGAGGAAAATGTCGTTGTTAATGGACTGTGGTTAAGTTTTAGCAGGTTTTTTTAGTATTATTATTTGCAGTCGATGTTGGCAAGGTTTATGCATGCCTTTGGTGTCAGAGCAGCCTTCGTTTTTGGTGACGGTTGAACTTTAAGTTTTACTTGTAACTGTTGATGTCGGACGTGACGTGAGGACTTTAAGCTTAGGTTTGGTAAGCAAAGGAAGGGGGAAGTAAGGAGATTCCTTTCTTTTCTGTTGCTCGTGTTTCGGCGGGGCTTTGGTTGAGTTTGGGAAGCAGGAGGACTGCCAGTCGCCGTTTGCTGTGACAGTTCTGGACGTAGGGGGAGATCAACGTACGACATAGAAAATTGTTTTTGTTTTGTTCCTTTGGGACCGGACAGTTCAAGTGTTGCTCTTCTCTCTCTCTTCTCTCCTTTCTCTCTGTCTTGCTGACGTGTGGCAAGAACTCTTAGACCCTTTTGTATTGCTCAGTTTATTTCCTTCTCTATTACATACATTAATGGATAAGGAGTTAGGGGGGGATACCTGTTTGTGTGTTCATATTTTCATACGTGTTTGCTTTGGGCAGTTTGTGAGTATGAGTTGCTTTATCGTCGTGGTTGTTGCTGCGAGTATGTGTGAGTTATTATTTGGCGGAGGAGACATACGCCTGTGTGAGGAAATTTATTTTATGTGCTTATGTGTTGCTATATTGCCGAACTCCACTGGAGACGTAGGATAGTTCACTTGCTCATTTCGTTTTATTTTTACCTGTTTGTTCGTTGTGCTTGTCAGCATCTTGTCCATTTACTTGGTTGTGTTCGTGACACTGTTGAACATACATTAATGTATTTGACGTTGACATATACATATATGTATCTTCATATTGCGTGTTGGTCATTTTCCGTGAGAATGGTGTGGATTGCATAGTATGCGATATTGATAATGATGTTGATGTGCTTATTGCTTAACGTTGTGTTTAAGGTCTTGCTGTTTGAGTTGTGAACATATCATGTTTATTAATTAACTTGTTTGACTGTTGTCTGGCTTTATGACATTTACTATGTTGGCTCATATCGGCCGCTATTCCTAAATAGGGGGAGCAATGGACAAATTTATTAATATAGTATTTAGTCATATCGGCCTATACATGTGTTACATAGTTATTAATAGTTCTGGTACTGGTGGCAGTCAGTTCCTCCATAAGACTGATCATTGCTTTACCTTTTATACTCAGTTGTATTCCTTTATTTAAGTTGAGGAGGGTAGTTATTAATTTGACTGAGCCCGTGTCTGGTTCAATTTTGCTTCTGTCTCAATAAAGACCAAGTGTCTGAAGTACAGAATGGGAACCCCTCCCCCGGCAACCTAGTAAATTTACATTGTAATTGAGCCGTAAGGACATAACTGAGGAGGACTGAAGGGTCTAATTAATTGTCCAATGCTCCCCCTGAGGCTCCCTTACGAGTCAGTGTCCAAACACGATCCGCTACTAACAACTAGAGCAGGTAAATAAGCAAAGCGCAAAGTGAGCTACCCTACGTCTCCAGTGGAGTTCGGCTACATAGCTACACTATTCAAACTAAAGCGCGATACGCACAACAGTGCACATGATATGACTAAAACGAAAGCAGAGGCGCTAGCCTACGTCTCCACAGCTTGTGGAGTTCGGCAATCTAGCCACCTAATTTGTAAAATCTATCCCCTTGCTATCGGGAACCTACCCAAAGTCCTACCAAAGTCCACGAGTAGAAAATCCCATCGTTGTAGACAGTCCCACCTCGCGCGACCCCCTACGCAGCCGCAGCTAGTCACACGCCACGTGCTTCACCGGCCGGAGGTAGGGCTCGCCGCGCGCCGGCTTTGCATTGACGTCCGCGATATTGTCAGCGGACGCCACCTTCTCGTTGACAACCAACCCCGCGTCAACCTTCTGGTTCAGCGCAGGTCCATGTGCCAGAGCTTCCTAGAAAAGACATTTGTGTCAGCGAGGTCGAGAGCGCCTTGGTTGTCGTCGTACAGGATGGGGGGCTGCCCCCACCCGTCCGGCCCCAGCGCATCGGCGACCCGTCCCCCAGCGATGCCCTGCACAAAGTTTGCAATTTTATCCTGGCCGTGATTCGCATCCACCATGGTGTATATTTCAACCTCGCACGAGGAGGCTTCCGGGGCCGCTGGCACCAGACACTCGCCAGCCTCCGCCACTTCAGGATCCCCGCTCCCCGCGACCGCTGCCACCAGCTCGTCACTAGCGACCCGCGCTTTCTCCTCCACTTGCCCACGCCGAGTCGCGTCCGCAGGAAGCGCCACCGACACGTTTCTTTTGAGACAGAAAGGCAGTACAGAACCGCCAAGAAAGAAATGGAAACCCGCCAGTCGCGCTCGGCGATCCTCTGGCGTCTCCTTCCAGCTAGAATCGGTCCATGATAATAGGTGGGTACCGTTCGCTTTGGTAAAGCGAATACCCTTGGTGCGGGTACCACTGAGGTACCGCACAATTTGCTCGGCCTGCTGGAAATTGAATAGCTCCGGCTTTGAGGCATGGGTTGCTACTTCCCCTATGGGGCACAAGACCTCGTGCCCAGTAATGCGGGTCCACAGGAGGACCCCTACGATATGCTGAGGCGAGAACTGCTCTAACACAGATTGCTTCCCGGCTCGCACCCCCGGCATCAACGGTTACCACGGCAAATCGGCGGTAGCTAGACCGGTGCATTGCAGCTTCTCAACTGCCTCTCGGACGAAATCTTCCTGTGAGATCTTGATAGTACGACCTAACCGACAATCTTCCTTATCCTCGATATTCAGGCCTACCACCCCGGGGTCGGAGCCTCTTGCTTAAAGACCCTGAAGGCCTTCTTACCAGCGGCTAAGAACTCTGCTTCCACATCCTTGCTACTAAACGCTCCCATCATGTCGTCAACATGCACGAAGACAAAGTCTGGTTTGTCCTTTCCGGGTAGCCATCGCCAAAAGAAACAAGGAAAAGCAACATGGGCCTTAAACCCCAAGCCTTCTAAGAAAGGAACTAGCTTGTAGCTCCACCATTTTCGGCCCGCGTCCGGTCTACCGTAGAGTGCTTTGAGCATTTCCCACACATAACCCGGTTCCTCTAAACCAAAAGGCGGTACGATATAAGTGGGGCGATAACCCTGCTCAGCGGCGGAAGCTTCAGTGTAAGCGGTCCCAACGTCCCACTTCGACAGTACTAAGCCAAAGAACACCGTCAGGGCGAAAAGCATCAGTATGGTAAGAGCACACGGAATAGGAAAGTCACGTTTCCCGAAGTGCCATCCTTGGATCATGGAAAACCCCTTAGCGGTCCACCGGCTTTTGAACTTGAATCAGGGTCTTGCCATATCCATTCTGTGCTTTTAATTTCTCCGCTTCTTCTTCTTTCAAGTCTGTATAGCCACTGGCGAATTTAAATCGATTACCTTTCGCTCGCTCCATCAAAAATCTCGTACTATGCCAACCGCAGGTATCCGATGTGTCTGATTGTTGTTTTACCTGATTAACCTTCATTAATAAATATGAACTTGGCTTACTTTTATCAACAAGTTGTTTCATTTGTTGTTGAAAGTCTTCAGTAGGTTTATACAGGGCTAGCGGGTCGTATATCTCTATACTTCTATCGCCATCTAAAGAGCAGTAAACTGCGATCCAATGAGACCCCGCTTGTTTGTGATTGTCCAAATTCATAATAAATCCGTATCGCTTTCTGCTTCCTGGCTTCAACTTGTAAATTTCATCACTGGCTATTGCTCCGAGATACCATCCATATTTTTTCATTATGTCGTCTATTTCATTAGTCATTAGTCCCCGTCCCTCTCCTTCCTGCATGGATTGCTCTTGCTGTTGCTCTGGCATCTCCGCGACGCTCGGGGGTATGGTTGTCTCCTCTGGCTCTGGATCTGGCTCTGATTGCTGTGGCTCTGGTTGCTGTGAAGTGACGCTCGGGGGTAGCGGTGTCTCCGCGATGAGTGGCTTTGCCACGATGTTCTGCTCCGCAGAACTTGTTCTCGGGGGTAGCGGTTGGGGCATTCCCTCGTCAATTTTCAAATCATTTGAAACTTGTTTATCTACATTTGGGTCTATAGTCATTTTGTTCGTTAGAGTATTTACAAAATCATGTTTGTTCATTGTGTGTTTCCAATCTTTGCGGGCTAAATATTTTTTAATTATTTTTATTGAAAATACCTTATCAATTAATTCTTCTAATTTCTTCGCTCCATTCCCTTTTTGTTCATTAATACCCATATACTCTTCATATCTAGCATAATCCGCTACTTTTCTTTTTACGTTTTCCTTTTCATTTCCAACATCAATATTAAACCTTTTAATCATCTTAATTTATCCACTTTGAAGTGTCTTTGTAATTTAATTTTTTATGTCCATCACTATCTAGTCTCTTTTTTAAAGCCTGTGCTAACTCTTTTATAGTAATGTTTGGGTGATAAGTTTTTGAAAATGCAGAGATTAAAATTTGATTAATTTGTAAATTTTCAAAATGCTTACCCTTTTCTTCTGCTTTCTTTTCTTCCTTTTCAAGTTTTTCTTTATATTCTTCTGCTAACTTGTTCTGTTCCTTTAAGGATGTCGCTGTGGCTATAGCCGTCTGAATATCTTGACTGGCTTTTTGTAAGTCTTTACGACTCATCTTTTTTATGAACTTATCTGTATATCCTGCTAATTTCAGTGTTTCAATATCTTTCTGCTTTGCTTTTTTTCTTCCTCATATTGCTCTTTCGTTTTCAATGGTGCTTCATCTCCTAAATTAGGTAATGGCGGTGCTTGTGGTGGTGCTCCTAATGGCGGTGCTTGTGGCTGTCCCTGCTGCGGTGGCATAATATATTGATATTGTGGTGGCGGCGGTAATGCTTGTTTCCTATTTTTTCAGTCTTTTTCATATTTTACATCTTCTATGAGTTTTTGCTCCCTTCTTAGTTCTCTGGCTTTTTGTTCTTGCCGTTCATTAATATCCGCTAGTTCTCTTTTATGTTCCCTATCCATTATATATTGTTTTTCCTTAGCATCTGCTATGTCTTTTCGTTCTAGCCTTTTCTTTTCTTCTATCACATCTTCCCTCTTCTTCTTTTCCTTTTCTTCCTCGTCATGTATAAACTCATATTTCTTTTGTAAGTTGCTTTGTATCTGGTTTCTGTTCTCGTGTTCAAGACGATTGAAATCAGATTTGATTATTTTTTCCCTTGGTTTGCGGCCCTGCCTTTGTGGCCTCGGCTTACCAATATATTTCAAAAACAACTTAACAATTTGAAGTGTGCTCATATCATTTGTTTTCTTACCAAAATTAAGATAATATTTTTACCCTTCTGGATAATATAAGGTCTCCCGCTCTTATTCCTATACACTCGCGGGGGTCTTACCTTAGCCTTTTTCTTATTAGTCTTAGCCGAACCCATTATATTATCAAAAAAATATTTCTAAATTTTAGAATTTGAAACAAAATATTTAGCGAAACTTTACAGCACCTCCTCGTTGCTTAGTTTTGATGCTGTAGCACTAACACTACCTGCGTAAGGCACCCCAATGCTACTCAAAGCCCCCGCAGTTCTAGAGATTACCTTATTATCGCGAAGGAATTTATTAACAGCCAAGGCCGTTTTCCCGACCTTTGCCCAGTTAATCTTTCCTCCCTTTTGCCCACATCCCTTCTTCTTAGTTTTCTTTTTTCCTCCCTTCTGTGGCATTGATGGATTGTATCCGATGTTATATCCTGATGGTTGTGAAATTATCACTGGTGATACTGGCATATATTAGAAAGATTTTAAAAATCTTTTTAGCAAAAATAAAAAATAATTCTAAAAATATTATTTGATATTTTGTTCACCCGCTACGCGGTTTCATAAAACATCGTTTTTTACTTTTTCACGATGTTTATCAACAGACGAGAATGAGTGAAACGAATGAGAGTGTAGTTGATAGATATCATTATTTCATGCGATAGGCAAAAATTTTTCTTAACTCATCATCAACACTTGAGACATAAAGAAAATTTAATCTCTCCTTTGTAGCCTCGTGATACTTTTGAAGAAAATAATCAAAGTTAAAAGATAAGTCTAAGTGTTTATACACGAGTTCCATTTTATCCTGAGACTGACCCGGAAAGATTAACAAATAATCTAACCGCTTAATGGCTTCTGGCCGTAGGTCATTCAGATACTGACTAGACATAATAACCTTACTTTTATAGTGTCTGTTCTTTTTAACAAATCGCGTACTGACTTATCTCTTAATCCACTTCCTAAATCGTCCAAAACAAAAACAACCTCTGGCGAAATATACTTACTTGGTCTCTGTTTCTTCTCACCTTCTTCTTTTTTCTTTTCCTTTCCGAAATAAAGAAATTGTGGTTTCTCTATTTCCTCTTTGTCCTGTTTTACTTCTCCTTCGTGTTGCTCGTCCTTTCTGTTCAGTTTGTCAAGTTCACAGTCTATCACATTTACACCATCTGATTTAAGAAAGGTATATATTGCCATTGGGTTTCCCCTGCTCTTAAAGTGCTTAACCATTGCTTTATAAATGTAGTCCTTGTGAATTGTTGAAGCAATAGTGACAATACGGGTCTTTCTGTCTGTAGTCCGTTTCAGTATTTCAAAGAGTGCTGTCGTTTTCCCGCTATTCTTACGGGCGAGTAGAAATATATTTGAATAGGGCTCATTAAATAATTTATAACCTTTTGCTTTTTGGTTTCCATCCCCCTCTTGTTTTACTGGCTTCACCTTGACATTGTTAATCTTAAGCATATATGCATTGTATATTATTATCCTAAGAATTCCAAGCACACAACAATTCTTCCCGCTAAATTTCCTGTATCAATATTTCCGCTGTCAGTTTCAAGGACTTTAAATGTATATTGTCCGTCCGTCCATCCAACGACACCTAAATTATAACTGAGGTTTGAAATGTTTGCTATATTACTATCAGCGAATGTGCCGATAATTCCAATTCTGTCCATATAAAGAATTGTGGTTTTGGTTTCCGTCTGGTCGTTCGTATAATGAATAAACTTAACATTCATTTTGGTTGGTGTGAATGACACTTGAATATTTTTATTAAATGTTTTGCTTCCAACAAAATTTTTTGCTCAGAAAAATAATCTTTTGGTATTTGAACTCCGTCATCATATATATTGTATAATATATTATGTTATTAATATTATTATTTGTATGCTCAGCTATTTCGCGGACTGCCTGCGACTTTTACTCACGGGTAAGCGAAAAAAAGAATGAATCGTGTGCTTATTGTATAAAGCAAGGGGTAGATACAGGGTTTAAGTGTGTTTTCATAAATAACGGAAATAACATGTGTCGTAGTTTTGATGAGGCTTTGCCTTTAATGTGTGCTGGCGATAATAGATGGTATATGACACATACCTATGAATGCTCGTTTCTTACTTGAAGAAGGTGATGGAAGGCAAATTCCTATGAGTAAAGTCAAAATTCCGACATAAGTATTTGCAACCTCGCACGGCAAGTTCTTTTCAGATAGCCTTATGATACAAAGGGTTATAATGGCAACGATGATACCCATTTGAAATAAGTATTTAATAAGTCGGCTGTCGGTCGGTCTGTTTTTTATACAACAACAATTCCAGTTATCTTCCAATTCGTGCTCTACTTTTTTTTCCTCAGTCTTTAGTTCTACTTTAAGAACACGAGACTTTAATTCGGGAGTTAGTTCGCATCCATATCCATAATAGGCGGTGGTCTGTGAAGTCTAGTTGTATTATTGTTTGACATTTGAAAAAACGACTGCTCGTATTTCTGCTAATTTGTTGGTTTGGTCTTGTAGTATATTAAGTAAAGTTTTATTTTCTTTTTCTAAATTAATCACCTTTTCCACCATATGTTGAAAAGCACTGACTAATATTGGTATAAAACTTGTATATGTTATGCCTTCAAGATTTCCATTTCCATCATCTGCTTTCATTCCACTTTCAGATACAAATTCAGGAAATATTTTTTTAACTTTATCAGCAATAAATCCGTGGTTCTTCTTTTCGTCTGATTTCAAATAATATGAACAACAATTTATTTTCATTAGTTTCTCACAACAATCCCCGCAGTCTAATGTTTTAATATCTGATTTTAGCCTCCTGTCCGATTAGTTTGTCCAAGCACCATTAAGTGGAACGTAATTATAACTGCCAGACGGCTCACCTGAAGAGTTTGAAGCAGTCCAAGCATGTAGAATTCCCTAAGATGCGCAGACTACTCCATAATTTGAATATCCTCCTGATTTCATATATATTTGTGGGTCGTAAATAGAACTTGGTCTTTTTCTTAATGTTAAAAATCCGCTGGATGCTGTTGGGATGCTTACCTCTCCTGATGTATTAATACTCATTGCCTCAGTCATTGTTATCGCTTGACCAAGTGTTCCACCATTTTTGTAATTAAAACTGAGTTTGTTTGAGTATTTCGCTATTTGGAAATTTGATGATGTGTTTGAAGATAATATGTTTGTGCCATCAAAATAACAATCAAAATATAAATTGATGTTATCATGCGACCAGTTCAATAATTGGAATGTTGGATAAGCATCCGCTGTCGTTATTGCCTGTAAGTGTGCCCCTCCCATATTACCAGCCGTTCCATACAATTCTAAGCCCCCTGTCGCCCCATTTACTGATTTTGTTGTGTTTCCTATAATTATTGGTTTGCTTATTGATGATATTAGTGATGTTGTTATTTTGTCGCTCGTTGTTAGTGTAGTTGTTGATACACACGCATTTGTCGTTAGTAATCCACTCGCGGTTGCCGTTGTTGTTGATATCCCCGCACTAGCTGTTATCAATCCTTTTGTCCATAAAGTTCCGTTTGCCCCATTTAATGACATTAACAATTGCTCATTAGAATTTTCCCACACAAAGCCATCTGCCGAAGCAAAACCAGACCTAAATCTTATAGCAAAGCCTGAAATATCGTTGCCTGCAACCGCAGACCCTCCAGATAGACTTTTACCTGCCCCTGGCTGAGCCATATAAATCCCCCATCCTGCGTTGTCTGTATCCCACGGAAATATACCCTGTCCATTTCCTCCATCTACTTTATTTTGAATAGATAACTTGCAACCGCCATCTGCTGTTAATAATCCGCTCGCCGTTAATGTGTTGTAGTCATGCCAGCAGTTGAAGTGATTGATGTTCCCATTATTGTTCCACCATTTGTTATGTTGTTTGAATTCATATCCAAAGTACCATAAAACCGCATACCGCCAGCATTGTTAAAACGGACAATGTCAGATGAAGCACTTTTATTATCCAAAAGTTTTGAAATATAAAGTCCCGCCCCTTTTGCATCAAATGCTACATTCGTAAATACATAACCTCGTTGGTTCGCGGTTCCACTTGTAGCAGTATTTAGAGAAAATAAGAAATATTGATAATCACCTGATGTCTGTGAAAAGAATATATCTCCTCCATTTTGGTTTAATATCCTCGCCCCATTATATGTAATATTTCCACCATTAATGATAACTTGATTATTAAAATCAGCCGTTTGTGTTAAAGTTAGATATTTTATCGTAGTGCTCGCCCCATTAAATGTTTTACTTCCTGTTATGGTTTGGTCTGTTGTTAGTTTCACACAATTGTCATCCAGATATTGCCTATTTACCGCTTCATTCGCATTTTGTGGTGCTCCTAGATTAACAATCCTACTACTATTACAATCTAAGCCAGTAGCATTAAACCACGAAACAATCGTCCCATCAATAATAAAACTTATTTTTTTCACAGAAATTTCAAAGTTGTAATATGTTGCCGTGTTCATATCCAAACTAGCAATAGACCCAATATTGCTTGTAGAATTGAAAACAATGAATGTTCCCTTTGTTGTTGAATTTATTGAATTTCCAGTAATTTCAACACCACTGCTATATGTCTTAATTCCTGCTATGGTTTGGTTTCCTGAGGTTTTAACTGCCGAAGTATCAAGAACAGAAACATCCACACCATCAACAAGATTTACATTTGTTATATTTTGATTTCCCATATTTAGCCCACTAGCAGTGCCGTCTAATCTAAGAAAGGGCGAGTTTGTGTTTCTCAATTGTCCTGTGCTATAAATAAGCAGTTGATTATCTGATGCTGTTGTTATAATCACATCGCTATGTGTATCAATACTTTCACTCGCCGACACTTTCGCTTGTTGGAGTCGTGCTCTGATAGCCAAGTTGTGATAGACCTACCATTTAGTTGACCTACGCTTGTAATGTTCTGACTTTTCATATCAAGACCAGCACTCGCATTTATTATACTGCTAAATGTTTTGATTCCTCCTATGGTTTGGTCTCCTGTTAGCTTGACCACCGAACCATCAACTGCGAGATTTGCGAGATTAATTCCATTATATGTAGAAGCCCCTGAAATAGCAAAACCACCCATATTTAGTCCTCCTGTCATACTGGCTGTGCCGTCTAATCTAAGAAAGGGTGGTGTGGTGTTTCTCCATTGCCCTGTGCTATACATAAGCAGTTGGTTATCTGCTGAGAAGCCTGATATTGTCACATCGCTGTGGCTATCTATACTTCCACCTGCTGAAACTTTATCATTATTATCTTGATGCTCAAATATCCATTCATCAACATCTTTGGTATTTAGTAAATTAACTCCTGTTATATTCTTCCTTCCCATACTAATATAATTCATCCACATTTATCGGAAATGTTTTATTTAACCAGTTTATTGAATTATATGTTAGATCACTATTAGTGGCTATCGGTGCGGTTATAACCACATCTGAAAGTGTATCAATTGAACCAAGGGCTGTATCTTCCATTTGCCTTCTACATCGTTGTAAGTTAAGTATTGTCCGCTCGCTTGTGCAAATATGTTTGTGTCTATCAAATTATATAAACTGGTTTGGTACGGATTGGAAGTATTGCTTCTGTGTTGAGTTGAGGCTTTGACTTCGTCGTTTTCCCTCACTCGTTGCTCTGTATAGTATAAATTTTTTCCTTCTTTGATGTCCGTCGTTGATTTTAAAGCGAGACGTGTGTCAAATCGCGCATCAGTATAAAAAAGATTTATAGGGTCGGAATCTTCTGGCACTCTGTCTGTGTTTAAACCTACTATGTTTGTGTTCGTTAAGTCTAAGTTTGCTATTGATAGGCTGTCTGTCGCGATTTCTGACAAGCCGAGTAATGATTTATATTGCGACATTGTATATTAATTATTTTTAATTTTAAAAATACTAAAAAATAAAAAATTTTAGTATAGAATGCCAAGTCCTGAAGCGAGTCGTAAGAACTGGGGTAAGGCGGTGGAAAGTATGAAAAGCAAAAAGCAACAAAAGATTGAAATAGCGAAAGAGAAATTAGCAAAGTGTAGAAATGCTTATGTAGGCAATGATGAAGAGATGGAGGAAAAGATAAACCGCATGGCCGAAATGAGTGTTGCTAATGATATTATTAATGGAAAAGACCAAGATGATACACCAGAAGAAAGCAGTGAGAGCGATGAAGAATGTGATTTTACTGATATCATTGCAAAAAAGATGGCTAAGATGAAAATAAGAAGAAAGAAAGTGGAAGCAAAGAAGAAAGTAAGTAAAAAGCCTGTGCCTGAGCCTGAACCTGATGAGAGCGAAAGCGAAAGTGAAGAAAGTGAAGAAGAGCCGAAGCCTAAATCTAAGAAAGGAAATGGTAAGAAGTCGATCTGTTAATGTTTATAATCAAGCAGAGAAGCCGAGTAAGAAAGAAAAAAATAATGATGATGTCTCAAAGATGTTTTTAAAATTTTGATAATATATCATGGACTACAAACATACTCAGCAACAAGAAACTCCTGAGCAGAAAGAGCGGAAAAAAAAACTTGAAGAAACAATTGAAATACACAAGCAATCAAAGCCAGCTAAGATATGGAACACAATAACTGCCCCCGAGGCTAAACCACTTAGCCAAGTATGTATTGACTTAATGGATATGTCAAAGGTTGCGACAAAGAAAGGTAATGCTAACTATAATTTCGGACTATTAGCAATTGATGTACATAGCCGTCGTGGTTGGATTGAGCCAATTAAAAATAAAACTACAGGTTATGTTTTGGAAGGATTAAAAAAATATTTACAAAAGAAGTCCCTAAAAGTATTACTTCAGATAATGGCGGTGAGTTTAAGGGTCAAGTAGCTGAATATTTTAGACAGAACAATATTGAACACAGACCGGTTCAAGTAGGCGATCACAGAACAATGGGGATAATAGATAGATTTATTAGAACAATACGGAATGAATTAAATTTAATATGGGAATTTAATGAAAATTTTCAATGGGTGCCGATTATTCATGAGGTTGTTGATGCTTATAATAAAACATACCATACAACAATTAAAGCCGTACCTATTAATGTTTATGAAGGGACTGAAAAAAACACAGGAAATATACAGAAATCCTTTAATTAATGAATTCCCTAAGGGAACAAGAGTGAGAAAGGAATTAGAAAGAACTATTTTTTCTAAAGGTGATAAACAATTCAGTAAAACTATATTTAAGGTTAAGGGTCGTAAGGGCTTCAAAGTTATCCTATCTGAAGAAGACTTAGTAAGACCAAGTGAATTATTAAAGACCCATGTTGATGAGCAACCGGAAGAAACAGAATCGGCAGAGCAGTTAGCTGATAAAATTAAACAAATTACTAAAGAGAAAAAAAATATTAATTTATTGAAATCACTTGACGTTAAACCGGAAAATATACGAAGTAGTGCTAGAATTAAAAAGAAAGTTGAAAAGTTAGACCTTTAATACAACATTAATTCAAAGGAACATTAACTAAATATGCCATATTTAGAAAACATTTACGTGTAGGACTA
>WBZZ01001592.1:160000-177500 GCA_019918135.1 Paulinella micropora
GGCCGAAAGAAGAACCTGCGTCTGATTTGATCCAAATGTCTGTAGAAGACTGGGACAAGTCCGAAGGCTCATAGCACCTTTGAATTACAAAGGTGGGAGGGAGAGATGCGACTGCGTCCGCTGCCCACACCATGTCTTCTTTTATTTCGGCTGGAAGGGGGAAGGGGATGTGCTTGGCAGGGCCCGACTCGGGAAGAGAGTGTCGGTGGGAGGAGACGCGTAATGCTGCCGGCCTGAGCACTGGAAAAACGCTTGCGAAGTTGAAAAGTTTCCCCAGGAGTTTGTCTAGGCCGCTGCGGGAAGGACAGCTGAGAGTTGCGACAGCTGAGTGAGCGAACCTCTCCTTCTTCCCTGGGGGAATGGAAACAGTTGGCTCTGCCAGGGATGGCGAAAGGTCGAAAGACCAGCCGATAAAAGTCAGTGCATGGCACGGCCCTTCGAGCTTCTCCAGCTTGAATTCGAAGCCGTAACGAGCGCTAAGAAAGGTGAGGAGAGAAGAGAGCTCAGACGCTTCGTCTCTGGAACAGAGAGCAACCAGCAGGTAGTCGTCGACCCACCTGATGGGCCTAACCCAGTCGGGAAGCCATAACGAAGAAGAAACTCGAACAGGTATCCATATCTCTCCCAAATCCCTGGCGAAGCAAGCGCGCCGAAAGTGAGGCGGAGAGGTACAGCAAACCTCCCTTCCCATTCAAGAATGGTCAGGTGAAGGTCTGCGAGGCGAATAGGGACTTTCCTAAACGCCTTTGCGACGTCGAGCTTTAGCAGGAAAGGAAGGCGGCCCGAGCCCTGCTTGCTACCTGCGTGAGCCACCCTGAGAGCTCCCGCTAAGGACTTCCATTGGACGAAGTCTGTGAACAGCTTGGGAGTGGAGGCGTTGGTGGAGCGTGGACCGCCCGCGGAGAGATCTACTGTAAGCCTGAGGGAAGAACCATCCTTGGATACTGTACCTATCGGAGGCACTCTTGCACTCGGAAGAAGGGGAGAAGGGAACCATTGAGAGAGCCAGCCTCGCCTTTGTTCTTCGTCTAGCTCAGCGGAGACGAAGTCCCGGTCGGAAAATGCTGACGCGTAGTTGCTCAGGATGAGTGAGCCGACGCGCGGACCCTCGAAACAGATGTTTGCGCCAGAACGCAGGCCATCTAGGGCTAGATCCAGGAACAGCGGGTCAGTCGCTGCCCAACAGTCGAGGGCGATAGCCTCAAGGGCTGATCTGTCAGCGACTTCTTCGGGCGAAGGGATACTGAGAGTGGCTGCAATCTCGGCTGGGGAGGGGGCTCCTGGGACTGCTTCGTCGGCCCAGTGGAGGCCCCTGGACCTTATCGTGGCTTCATCAAGCTTGGCAAGAGTCTCTGAACGTTCGTGACTGACTGACTGTACAAGGACTTCGAAAAATTTTGCACTGGCAGACATGCCTTTTCATCCATCTGCTTCTGTAACTTCCTCTGCAATCTTTCGCTTTTTTCAAAAATCGCAGCATTTGTCATAATAAACATAAGTGAGGTCAGTACTGATGTCGGAATTTTCCAGGCTGACACGTAGCTCAGGAACATAAAAAATTTCAAGCACACAATTATGTTTGCGAAATTTAAAATTCTTCTGTTCTGTTCTGTCTTCTGTTCTGTTCTGTTCTGTCTGTCTGTTCTGTCTGTCTGTTCTGTCTGTCTGTTCTGTCTGTCTGTTCTGTCTGTCTGTTCTGTCTGTCTGTTCTGTCTGTCTGTTCTGTCTGTCTGTTCTGTCTGTCTGTCTGTTCTGTCTGTTCTGTCTGTCTCTTCTGTCTATCTGTCGGTCTGTCTGTCTGTCTATTTCCCTCCTTTTCTTCCTACTTCCTTGGACCTTCCTTTACTCCTTCCTCTCTTTTTTCGTTTCTTCTTGAGAAGAAAGGTTATGCGGTGACGCTGATGGGGCGGCGGGCAGGCTGAGTCTGCTGATAGAACGCAGGGAGCGAGAGGAAGGAGCTGGAGCTGGGGGAGCGGGAGGCAGCGTGATTGGAACAGAAAAAGTTGGGGGAGGCGTACTGGAAGAAAGAGCGGGGGGAGGAAGGGAGCTGTAAGGAGGAAAGAGGGCGTCGGGCAAAGCTGGAAGAGGGGAAGGGGAAACGCACGGGAGAGGACATTCTACCTAGGTTGCTTTTGCTTTAGCATGACTCTTGCAAGAAGCGAGGCAGTGGTCTGCGCTGTTGCAGCCTAGGCATTTGTGATGCAAAAGCTCGTTGCGCCTGCTACCCCAGGGTTTATGAGGAGCTTGCTTGGAGCATCCTTTTGCTTTGTTGAAAGCCTTGCAGATAGCCTCCGCGTCTGCCTTTTTGCTGTCGGAATCTGATAGCTCTTCCCGTTTACGCTTGGCGTTGATCTGGGGGGTGGTAAACTCCTTGTCACGCTTCCCTTTTGTGGAAGAGGACAGCTTCTTGATGATGGCAGAAGAAGAGATATTGGCTGAGATGCCGTCCCTCAACACTTGGAAAGGCTGGGGAAATGCATCGGTGGCGGCCAGTGCAGGGAAGATACCTCTTGCCGCTGCATCCCTACGCACTGCTTCTATGTATGCCGCTACCAGCTGGGGGGGGGCCAGCGTGCTGCCATCCAGCGGCGGATCCATTGGAGAGAGCCATGCTATGGCGGAGTGCAGTGGGGTCCGGCCAAAAATAATGAGCAAGCACTCGAGCCAACCCATAAGGGCGTCGAGCAGAAAGGCCCAATCGAAATCGAAGGCGCGAGAGTCGACGACAGGCCCACAACTATTTTTCAACTATTTTTCTTTCGATGTTCTCCAACTTCCACGACGACGCAACCTACCTCGCACCTGGCACGGCACTGCCCCCCCACATACGCCAGGACCAGGGCGGACAGGCAAGTTTCGGAGCGTTCGCAGCTGCAGCAGCGGAACCGCCGATCTCGATTTCACTGACCTACCCACATGTCCCAGCACCTCGCTCAGGACCAGGCCACGCCGCCCCAGTACATGATCAGCAAGCAACGAATACACACCTCGTTCCCCCACATGGTAATCTCGTTGGATTCGGCCGGTTGCAGGGCCAGGCCCACCTCCATCACCCACAGCCAGTCCGGGTCCGCTTTGGAGAACATGACGACCGCATCGAGGCGGGAGAGCTCGATGCAGACGCAGGTCACCACTCACTCATCTCACACACACCCTTTTAAGCTCCCTTCCAGTGTTCTTCGGGTCTTCCACTCATCTCCTTGAGTCTGACTCATTGTCGCGGCGTCCTCCCCTCTTTCCGTTTCGTGCATCCTCTTTATCGACTTTCTCACTCTGCTCTCCCATCTCTCGCCTCTTATCCCATTCCACTTCCCACTCGTTCCTCACCTAGAAACGCATGTTTCCACATATTGTTCCACTGTTTCCTTCTCGCATGCGGCCCCGAGGACCCTTAGCCGCTTTACCTATTCATCTGTTCCCCTCTTCTCTTCCTCATACCTGTCTTCCCTGCCTTCTCTTCCCACATCTTGCGTCTCGCTCTCATGTGTCTCTGCCGTTCCTTGCAAGTTGGTCTCTCTCTTTTGCATTTCTTCCTATCTGGCACTCTCTCTCTCTCTCTCTCTCTCTCTCTCTCTCTTTCTCTTTCTCTCTCTATCTCTCTCTCTCTCACTCGCTCTCTCTCTCTATCTCTTTCTCTCTCTCTCTATCGATCTCCCTCTATCTCTCTCACTCTTTCTCTTTGTATCTCTGCTTATTATCTATGTTCTTCTTTATTCTCTCTCTCTCTCTCTCTCTCTCTCTCTTTCTCTCTCTCTTTCTCTCTCTCTTTCTCTTTCTCTCTTTCTCTCTCTCTCTCTCTCTCTCTTTCTCTCTCTCTCTCTCTCTCTTTCTCTCTCTCTCTCTCTCTTTCTTTCTCTCTCTCTCTCTCTCTCTTTCACTTTCGTTCTCTTTCTGCTCTCCCACTTGCTGCTGCTTTATCCCTCTCTTTTCTGCACTTCTCTCTCCGTCTTTTTGTCTCATATTCATTCTCTTCTCTCCCTTTCCGGCGTCCTCTCATATTTTGTATATCTCCCTCAATTTGTTCCAATATTTTCCCCTTTCGCTCGAGCCCTGTCTCAACTCCCCATTTTGCATTCTTCTGTCCTTTCTCTCCCTCGCACCTAGCTCTGTCACTGTTATCTCTCTCTCTCTCTCTCTCTCTCTCTCACACACACACACATACACACACACACACACACTCACACTCACACACACACACAGCCACACACTCTTTCAATCTCTCTCTCTCTCTCTATCTCCCTCTCCCTTTCTCTCTTTTTCCCTTCTCGTTCTCTCTTGCTCTCCTCTTTCTCTTTCGCCTCCCTTTGCACCCCCTTTTCTCTTTCTCCTTTCCCTTTTCCCTTTTTCTCCTTCTCCTTGGTATGTTCTCATTCTTTCTCTCCGTAGAGGAGGAAGGAGGGGGGCAGGGTGTGCCCCACCGGCCCGTGCCCCTCCACGGGTAAGGAGGTTTTTCTCCCCCCCCCCCCCCCCCTTGGGTCAGGAGATTTCGCTCCTCCGCCCCACACACAAGGTCTGGTCTCCCTGCACCCGCCGGGCCCACCGACCCCCTGCCTCCCTGTCATGCATGATGGCTCCCCCACTTCTTGCCGCGCCCCTCGGCGAGCCCAACGCTCCTCCTCCCTCGGGGCATCCAATAGGTAGGGTCCATTTCCTTACTCGCTTCGCCTCACCGCTCCAGTGCCCCATGGCAGGCTCATAGGCTCCCCCCCTTGCCTATCAGTTTCATCAGCACCCCGCTGCCCAGGCTCACGCAGGTACGTTGCGTAGCATGATCTGCTCCCAGCACTCATCCTTACCATTGCCGCTCGCAGGCCCTCCTCATCCGGGGGGGGGGGGGGGGCAGGCTTTGCCGCTCCGGGCGCCAGCCTTCCGCTCGCTCCGCCCCCTCCCCCTCTCGCACCAGCCGTGGGCTTGGCCGGGCCGGGTACGGGCCATCCACTTGCCACTCCCCATCCCCCTCTCCCCCCAGCCGCCTTCCCTGGGCAGGCTTGGAACGCTTGGGCAACCCTTGCTCCCACGGCGCTCCCGCCCACGGTCCCAGCGCGGCGTACCAATCCTTCGCTCCCAATGCATTGCCACCGCCCCGCTCGCCACGGGACATCCTCTCCCACCTTGGATTGGGCTTCAGCGGCATCGCTGCCACCGCAGCTATGGCGGCACAGAGCGTTTCCATCTCGCTTGCACGCTGGCGGCAGTTTTGCGACAGCATCTCTGATGCAAGCGATAGAGCTCAGCTTCGCCTCCTTCCCGCTAAGCTGGGGATCGCTCTCGTCCTCCGTCAGCCGGCTGATGCTCCTCTCCAAGAGTTCGCAGAGTTCTCGGACGTTTTGTAGGCATCACCCCCCGGATAGCCGGTAAAAAATACCTTTTCCTGGTGGCAGGTGCACCAGCTTGTTTTTCAATATTATTTGTCCGGATTGGACCTGATGCCATTTTATTCCTGGTCTGTTGCCGTTTTCCTTTTTGGCTTCACTGAGCTAATATAACGAGACATCATTTTCATCTTTTGAGGACTGTGTTTGGTTGTATTACCGACTTTTTACGAGCTACATTTGGAGTCCCATGCCGGGCCCTAATAAGATCTGGGACATTCTCGAACAGTCAAAGTTCGATCTGACTTTTGTTGGTGGTCCTCCACCAGGCAAAGAAATCCGCGCCAGACGACGAAGGCAGTGACAAAGAAACTATTTTTCTTTATGCGTCTCAAATAAACTGATTGATTGCCCACGGCGTATCATGATTTGATCATGCATCATCAGTTATCAATATGAATATTAAAAAGACTCAGTGATATAACTTGGCATTCGATCGCAACATACGAGTGCGAAAGGTCGATCGACGATGATACTACACCGTATACGGGGATCGCTAGTGTATTGAGCGATGGTGTTCCCGGGTATGACCCTTTCCAAGTCCTGGGATGATGTTCTCGAAAATGAAATGTTCTCTGAAACTTTCATTAAATTATTTTTTACGATAGATTATATACTGTCGTACCTGAGCACGGTCAATCTCTACTTGTGTCGGTATATCGCAGGGTCGGGTACATACACCTCGACTTCGGATATAGCTATTAGGACTGGCCCCCTAATACTATATCATAGGATATCCGCCTTATACAAGGGTATGTCATTAAAAAAGACAATGTACTTACGATCTCCCTGTGAATAATAATCATAATAATGATAATGATAAGAAGAAGAAGGAGATCAAAGGGGGAATCGTACTACAGCACCACGTTGCTTGTATTTTTTATTAACAGTACGTTTGTTCTTGACATACTGCCGAAAAAAAAATTGAGGGGAAGGAGTTCAAAATTTACAAGAAAGGCTAGAGAATCCGCTTTGACGTGCCGTATGAGGATATATTTATCGTTTTTAAGCGTCTATCAGTGGGTCGATGCGCTGTGTGGCATGACTCCATAGCGCATACTATTTGCAAAAAGAAATCAGAAGGTGTATGACGAAAATGCTATTTCCGTCATAAAATCGGGAGGGGGTACTGTAGGCATCACCCCCCGGATAGCCGGTAAAAAAATACCTTTTCCTGGTGACAGGTGCACCAGCTTGTTTTTCAATATTATTTGTCCGGATTGGACCTGATGCCATTTTATTCCTGGTCTGTTGCCGTTTTCCTTTTTGGCTTCACTGAGCTAATATAACGAGACATCGTTCTCATCTTTTGAGGACTGTGTTTGGTTGTATTACCGACTTTTTACGAGCTATCGTTGGGGGCATTACAGTTTCTAGGCAGGAAGGTACTACCTGGCTATCGAACCCGCTTTTCGGCAGGTCGTCGAAGAGCTGGGGAACCACTGCAGAGAAATCGAGCGGATACGTTTTCCCCCTTGCTTGTCTGCTGGCCCACACCCTGATTCGATACACTGACCACCCTGGGCTAGCCTTTATTTTTGCAAAAAGCGAAAGATTACAGAGGAAGTTACAGAAGCAGATGGAATGAAAAGGCATGTCGCCGAGCAAAAAATTTCCATGGACAGTCAGTGAGGCGAGCAAAGGTTCCGTAAAAGCGATGTTTTTTGAGAGCTGCATCGGCTCAGAAAAGTTAGAAATTTAGGAGTCTGGAAACCATGAAAATAGTAAGCGTTTTCGGTTACGGCATGCGTGATTCTTTTTTTTTTCCTACGTATTTAGCGTATGTCTGAGCTGCTTCCTGCGGGAATTTTTTTTTAGTTTGAGTGGGACAAAACCAATTGTGACTGACCGGCCGCGAAGAAAGGCCCTCTGGAAACCTCCCCATGCACTACAAGTACGGAATACCATCACTAACTTTTTGTAGTGATGATCACTACAAAAAGTTAGTGATACATCACTAAAAAAACGTAGTGATCATCACTACAATAAGGAAAATTTTGAGGTAGTGATCATCACTACGCCTCCATTGTCCTTAATTCAACAAATGTAGTGATATCACTACGGCATCCCCTAGATTCTCCCTCATCACTAAACGACGTAGTGATGATCACTACCTCAAAATGGAAGTGTTTCCGGATGTAACGGTCGACTGCTGTGCAAAACGTAGTGATTTTAGTGATGATCACTTATTAAGTGATGATCACTAAAAAGTTAGTGCCCATCACTACATATTTAGTGACCGTCACTAGCAAGCACTGCTAGAACTCGATTTTTGAAAAAATAAAAAAAAAATAGTGATGGTCACTAAAAATAAGTAGTGATGATCACTACAATTTTTGAATTATGCATCAGTAAAAAGCTAGTGATGATCACTAAAAAAGTAGTGACCATCACTAGCAACAGTTTTTGAATGTATCTTTGCCGGTGTCTCTAGTGATCGTCACTACAAAAGTAGTGCCCATCACTTATGAATTGAGTGCTCGTCACTTAACGGTAAAAATTTTAATAAATCGACGAAACGTAGTGCCGATCACTACAAAAGATAGTGCTGATCACTTAAAAAATTAGTTCAAACAAAAAAGTTTGTAGTGATGATCACTACATTTTCGTAGTGCCCATCACTAACAAAAGGTAGTGATGGTCACTACACCACCGTAGTGCTCATCACTACATCCTGTTAGTGATGATCACTACAAATGTAGTGCTCATCACTACTAGTGTAGTGCTGATCACTACATACTGTTAGTGATGATCACTATACAAATGTAGTGCTCATCACTACCTATTGCATAGTGATCATCACTAACAGTATGTAGTGATGATCACTACAAATGTAGTGCTCATCACTACTAGTGTAGTGCTCATCACTACCATACTGTTAGTGACGATCACTATACAAATGTAGTGCTCATCACTAACTGTTGCATAGTGCTCATCACTAACAGTATGTAGTGATGAGCACTACAAATGTAATGCTCATCACTACCTGTTGCATAGTGATCATCAGTAACAGTATGTAGTGATGAGCACTACACCAGTAGTGATGAGCACTACACAATGTAGTGCTCATGACTAACTGTTGTTAGTGATGATCACTAAATATGTAGTGCGTGTCACTACCTGTTGTTAGTGATGACCACTAAACACCTGTAGTGCCCGTCACTACTCTTGGAAGTGATGGGAACTACAGTTATTTAGTGCTCATCACTATACTTGGCTGGTAACAGTGACTTCAGTAGTAGTGAGCCATCGCCACAATAATTAGTTAAGTGACAGTCACTACAGTCATAGTACTCACCACTACATTATTAGTGATGATCACTACTACATTCTTACTGACTTCCTGATAGCCGAAATTAACGCAAAAAACCTAGTTATGTTTTACTTGACATACGTAGTGACAAAGAAAGTGCTACCAACCTGTCAACCTGCCCTGGCGATCATTTCTGCCCGCTTTGTACTTGGCTTACCGCTTCGTTTCGTTCCTGTTAGAACTGTTGGAACGCTTGTATCATTTTCTTTGTCATTTACTAGGTCAACGTAGACATGAATAGGTTTTTTACTTTCACTCTTCGGGGGCTTGACATGTTGTGTTGCGACCGTCTTCATTCTTTCCTTTGGATTACTAACTACACATGGTCTTGCCGTTGCAGATGCTGCCAGTACAAAATCTTGGAGCTGTTGTTTGGTCATTTTTAAATATTTTGGCTTCGTGTGGGTGTCCAGCCAGGCCAACTATAAACCACTTCTCCACTTAAGCCGTTGTCCTTGGCTTTTTGGTTAAAAGGCCAAACACCCTTCAATTTTTGCCCGTTCTGCATGGGCCACTTGCTGTGCTGGTATATCTGCACAATCACATGATCGTCACCGACAAACTCATCTTCGAAGCCGTAAACGCACAGTCCTGGATCCCCGTATTCGAACTCGCCGCCTGCTGCCAGTACCACGATATGCAGCTCCGGGTGGACTCCCCGTACAGACTGCAAGGTGTATTTCTGCACTAGCAGCACAGCAAGCATTTGGTAAAGCACATACAGGGTGATAAGATGTAGCACCTGTCACTAAATCTTTGTCTTCAATGCCCACTGTTCTAGTCGCTCTCTGAAAGCCTGCTCCGTCATTTCCAAATGCTCATCATACAATGCTCCCTCAATTTCTAGTTCCGTGAGATGTGAGTTTTCCTAAACGGGAAAATAACACAAAAGGAGAGAGAGAGAGAGAGAGAGAGAGAGAGAGAGAAAGATCCTACTTATCTTGACATGCTATGCATTAAGTGATCATCACTAACTTCTAAGTGACCATCACTACCCTCTAAGTGACCATCACTATCCTCTAAGTGACCATCACTAACCTCTAAGTGACCATCACTAACCTCTAAGTGAACATCACTAACTGCTCGTCATTACATGCTTAGTAACCATCACTTATCCGTTAGTGATGAACACTAATATTGTAGTGATCATCACTAGCATTCAGCCACAAATTTTATTGTTATCAGTATTATTATTATTATTATCATTATTATTATTATTATTACCTGATAACTGGCTATGCCTCAACCTTGCTTGGCAATGCGTTCCATGAGCAGAAACGCGTACACCTGTCCACTTCCCGCTGCTTTAACACCAGTTCTGTATGATTTCAGGAAAAGCCCTTGCGAGAGCAAAGCTCCAAGAGTATCCCTGTGGTCGTGGGACATGCTGTTTGATTTACAGCTATCAGTAACCATGATATACTTTACCCGCTCGTCCTTGATTATTTTCAACAGGACTTTATGCTTATGGGCTGGTTTCTAACCTTTCCAGAACAAGAACACTGTTATGTTCTTGTTCCAGTTCAACGCACGTGGTATTAAACCAACGCGAGCGGCTTGAGCTTCTACACCCCATCGAATAACAGGCAACTCCTTCGACCACACAACGCGGTTGATAGATGGATTGTATGAACTTATTGAGCAGAAACAGCTCTTATCTAAACAAACCCCTATCAAGTAATCATGTGCGGCCCACAATACGCTGTATTTTTCATACCTGCTAAGGAATGCTATCTCAAAATGTCTGGTCTCTATGCCAGCGACTGCAACCCAATCATCGCTCAAGGCAAAAAGAAGCACATCTCCCGATGCACACCCAATATCCAATAGACACATGTCTTTTTTTTCATCCCTGGGGATCCCTGCGAAACATGTCGCAAGGGATTGACTAGTCAAGGTCCCACCGATCCCATCACCTACACTACCAAGGTCCCTAATAGGTAAAGGTCCCCTCAACTGTTGCGTTAGTCGCACCCGCCAGGCAGGAGCGGGCGGAAGAAACCGAGGATTAGAATTCCCACAATCCTCATGAACGCATACAGTGACACAAAACCTATTCATGTTGCCACAGCTGGTACAAACCCAAGGTGGCATTTCCGATTCCACTTCCAACGCCGAGGTACCACCAACCTGCCAAACATATTATTACTATTATTATTACTATTCCTCTTGACATGTTATGCATTAACCTCTAAGTGACCATCACTTACCTCTAAGTGTCAAAGTGACCATCACTAACTTCAAAGTGACCATCACTAACTTCATAGTGACCATCACTAGCTTCATAGTGACCATCACTAACCTCTAAGTGACCGCATTCGCATCTGAATTAATATGACATTGTTCACGGCAGCGGCGTCAAGGCTAAGCAAAAAGAAGGCAACATTATGCCTTCTCCTTGCATAGCCACCAGAAACTAGTGAGAATTCCGAGAAGACACTATATTATTATTATTATTATTATTATTATTATTATTATATTATTATTATTATTTATTACTATTATTATTAATTACTATTCCTCTTGACATACTATGCATTAAGTGATCATCACTAACGTCTAAGTGACCATCACTAACCTCTAAGTGACCATCACTAGCCTCTAAGTGACCATCACTAGCCTCTAAGTGACCATCACTAACTGCTAAGTGACCATCACTACATACTATGTGGCTTTCACTATCCATTTAGTAATCAACACTGCCAAGTAAGTGACCAGGGACTCACAGGAACGGATTCAGTGTTCCCCACTGTAAGCGATCGAGCTTATATCCATAACGCTCCAGAAACCATTCGCGATAAGAACGACTGTAAAAAACTGTAAGCGGTTGTCCACAAAAAATATCATGTAACGATTGAACGTACACTTTATACGTCGATTTTGATTTCCCAACGACGACAAATTCGCAATTTGGAAGATCGCTGTGTTGAACTAAGAAACCTCCACCCTTTGTCAATGCCTTATGTCCCGCTTCCAGATTTTTTGGCACTGACTAATTATTTTATCACGCATATGTTGCGGTACAACAAGCGAAACTCCACCCTCCTTGATAGCAAGGACATAGCTATACCCAAGTACTTGTTTCGGGGAACTAGTCCAGACACCATCGTACTTGAGCAACAATGTCTTCGCGTGACATAACAGAGATCCAAACCATTTGGGATGTTTAGGAACAACTGCAACTCCCAATCCGGAGGCGCCGGGAATACGAACAAGAGAGAAGAATCCACAGTCCAGCAAGGGCGCGAGTAGGGTCAGAATGTTCCTTTACCCAACGCGCACTTACCACCAGCTAACATACAACCAATAGTGACTCGCTACGATTATTCTTACTACTAACGGTGGGTGGGCGGTGGGGGTGATGGGTGGGTGGGTGGGGGGGGGGGACCAGGTCACGCTTGAACTCGATAATTGCTGCAGCGTCCTTTTTCTGCTTCCCTTTCCCAGTTCCCTTTCCCGCTCCCTTTGCTTTCGATTTCTCCTTTCCCTTGTTCTTGCCACCTACATGACACATGTACATTGCGCACACTACACTACACTACAATGAAAGTTACCTCCCTTTGCTGTCTTGTCTTGCTTGCCCTTGCCCCGCGGCGGCGGCGCGTAGTCTTCGTCCTCAGGGTCTTGCTCGTCGTCCTCCTCGCCAGACTCGTCCTCTTCCTCGTCCTTGCAAGCGCTACGTCCTACAAGCACAAGTAACTGCAGAGAAAAACCATAACAATACGCAGGACTATTCTTTTTCTTGTTCCTCTGCAGTTAGTTGTAACCATAACAATAAGCGCGCAGGACTATTCTTTTCCTTGCTCCTTTGCAGTTACCCTTTTTTTTCTTTGTCTTGTTCTTGCGTCGACGCTGCGCGCTGTGCTTGCATTCCTTTTTAGCTTGATCCTCTGCTTCCTCTCCACTTTCTTCCTCGTCTTCGCGTCTACGCTGCGCGCTCGTCTTCGATTCCTCCGATTCTTCATCTTCTTCTTCGGTCGCTGCCTGCACTTGCTCCGACTGCATGCAGTCCCCTGGGTCTTCATTCTCCTCCTCCTGCTGCTTCTGCTTCTTCCGTGCTGGTGCTAGGTCCTCTTCGACCTGAGAGGGTACAGCCTTCAGCTCTTCCTGTCGCCTTGCCTCGAACTTGGACAATGCCCCTTTCTGTTTCAGTTTCGCGAGAGAGAAAGAGAGAGAGAGAGAGAGAGAGAGAGAGAGAGAGAGAGAGAGATCGTCACTACATACTAAGTGATGGGCACTAACAATTTAGTGATGGGAACTAAACACTTATACGTAGTACGTAGTGCTGATCACTAACCATAGTGACGATCACTATAAAAAATAACGCAGTGACCATCACTACTCATGTAGTGCACATCACTTAATATGTCATGTAATCCTGAAATGACTATATGTTTAGTGATGGAAACTAGCAACTGAGTGATGATCACTAACAACGAATAAGTAGTGATGGTCGGTCACTGGCCATAGTGACTATCACTATCTAAAGTAGTGATGGTCACTGACAATAGTGACTACCACTACCCACAAGTATCTAGTGATGAACACTACAACTCAAGTGCCCATCACTACATACTAAGTGATGAGAGAGAGAGGGAGAGAGGGAGGGAGGGTGGGAGACCATTTTGGATTTTGTGCAGAGCAAGCGCATCCGCCAGAAGACCGTCGCGTTGACCATGTTTGCCGACCAGGGGCCCACTCGGTTAAAGAAAGAATTATGTAAGCGCAAGTAACGCCGCGTGGTATCGTCAGGGACCCCCCCTTTCTTGATAACATTCGTTGCATGTTGCACCCACTGGCTGTAAGCTACACAATACAAAAAGGAGAGAAAGAAAAGCAGCATAGTAAGTGGACGCATATATATATACATATATATATGTATATAGATATATAAGATATATAGAGATATATAGATAGAGATAGAGAGAAGAAAGAAAGAGAGGGAGAGAGAGAGAGAGAGAGGGGGAGAGAGAGAGATCATACTATCTATCTTCTTGTTCGTATACGGGAAATAATGGAGCGCCGTGAGATCACACAACTGATTGATAATATGCCTGTTCAAAGACGCGTCCGTGATGCCTGCCACGGTAACCTACAGACAGAGCGAGAGAGAGAAGAGTGAGAGAGTATGTGTTTGAGACACACACAGAGAGTTATCATTATTATTATTATTATTATTATTATTATTATTATTATTATTATTATTATTATTATTATTATTATTATTATTATTATTATTATTATTATTATTATTATTAGGGAGTACATAGGCCATCGGTCCCTTTCAATGGGCTGATTGGTATAAAGCTCCTAGAGAAATGTTCTATGCTGTCACTTCCTTTATTCCACCGATTGGTGTGGAGACTTTCCTTATGGAATGGAGGACTGGATGCACATGGCCTTTTGGCTCAGCAATTGGCAGACGATACATACATATTATTATTACTATTATTATTATTATTATTATTATTATTATTATTATTATTATTATGGACACCGTGATAGCCCAGTGGTCAAGTTCTACCATCTGGGCCCTGTCGCCAGTTCGATTCCCGTCGGTGCCACCAGTATTTTCATTGAACATACCGGTCTATTTCTGGTCCAGTATTTTCATTGAACATACCGGCCCGTCTGGAAGTGTTGGAACTGCCCTTGCGGGGGTGTCATTAGAGCTTATCGTCAATTCTTCGTACTCCCCTCACGGGTGAGACGATGGAGGCGCATGTGCAGAAATGCATCAGCCATTGACAGAGAAGCACTATTATTATTATTATTATTATTATTATTATTATTATTATGGACACCGTGATAGCCCAGTGGTCAAGTTCTACCATCTGGGCCCTGTCGCCAGTTCGATTCCCGTCGGTGCCACCAGTATTTTCATTGAACATACCGGTCTATTTCTGGACCAGTATTTTCATTGAACATACCGGCCCGTCTGGAAGTGTTGGAACTGCCCTTGCGGGGGTGTCATTAGAGCTTATCGTCAATTCTTCGTACTCCCCTCACGGGTGAGACGATGGAGGCGCATGTGCAGAAATGCATCAGCCATTGACAGAGAAGCACTATTATTATTATTATTATTATTATTATTATTATTATTATTATTATTATTATTATTATTATTATTATTATTATTATTATTATTCTGGACACCGTGATAGCCCAGTGGTCAAGTTCTACCATATGGGCCTTGTCGCCAGTTCGATTCCCGTCGGTGCCACCAGTATTTTCATTGAACATACCGATCCGTCTGGACCAGTATTTTCATTGAACATACCGGCCCGTCTGGAAGTGTTGGAACTGCCCTTGCGGGGGTGTCATTAGAGCTTATCGTCAATTCTTCGTACTCCCCTCACGGGTGAGACGATGGAGGCGCATGTGCAGAAATGCATCAGCCATTGACAGAGAAGCACTATTATTATTATTATTATCATTATTATTATTATGATTATTGTCTTGCCCGTTGAGATCGGGTGTCAACTGGGGGCAGGTGTCGGTTGACACCGACCGGTTCCGGCATCAGTACCAGATGAGATGGTAGTAACACAGACCCACGTGTTTCGCTAAGGTAACACCCGAAGGTGCTACATTAGCTACTCGCATGGAATCTTTGTTTACTTCCCTATTACCTCAGGTAACTGAATTGGGAGTGGCGGCTGGACTTGTTACCATCGATCTCTAATTGGGCTTGTTAATATTATTATTGATACTAGTCCTTTATTGTTATTATCATTATTATTAATATTGACATGCTATGCATTAAGTGATCATCACTAACCCCTAAGTGACCATCACTATCTTCTAAGTGACCATCACTAACATCTAAGTGACCATCACTAACTTTTAAGTGACCATCACTAACCTTTAAGTGACCATCACTAACTTCTGATTGACAGTCATTCAACAACATCACTAACTTCGAAGTGACCATCACTAACTAGCCTCAACGTGACCATCACTAACTTCGAAGTGACCATCAATAACTTCAGAGAGAAGGGACCATCACTGACCTCAAAGTGACCATCACTAACCTCGAAGTGACCATCACTAACTTCAGAGAGAGGAGGAAAAAGAGAGAGAGAGAGAAAGAGAGAGAGAGAGAGAGAGAGAGAGAGAGAGAGAGAGAGAGGGAGGGAGACCTTCGCTATGTTCCTGTCCATTTGTTTTCTGAACTGGTACACTCCAGGAATACCTTTATGCTGACTAAAGATCAGACCTGCAATGTCCAGCTTCGCTGGCTTTGGATCTAACTGTTCATAGTTGATCACGGGCAGTGCTGCTCTCACAGCCTCCAACGTCACCTTTGACTCCTTGCCCCAGGGCCTGCACATACCCACGCAATACATGAAGCAGTAACATATGCACACAGTTTTTTCATTTTTTATGTACTGCGTGGGTAAGTTACTCTGTCACGGGCATGTTGGCGAACAGTTTGCTTTTGGAGAAATCCTTGAGAGCTTTCGTCGTGACTCGCAGAGAAGCCTCTGTACATGGCAAGCTATGCAATAAGTGATCATCACTAGCAGCTAAGTGACCATCACTAATCTGTAAGTGACCATACTAACGTCTAAGTGACAATCACTAACGTCTAAGTGACCATCACTAACTGCTAAGTAACCATCACTACATCCGTAATGACCCAATATTTGCAGTGGAAGACTCTTCGTCATCTTCGCATCCGCGAAGACCTTCACGTGGGAATCCAGCAAGTCCTTGAAGGACACCCTAGATGGTTACATTGCAATCACACTGTATTTGTCTAATTGACTGACAAGAAACTAAAGACGACAAGCGTTGTTTGGTGTTTTCTTCTTAAACATTTCTTCTTGTTAACAAGCAAGCTAGCTAGTTTTGGGGGAACGAATACCTGAGTCCGATTTGAATCCCAGTTGGGTTTGCTTTCTTTGCGGCCTCCAAGTGAGCAGTGCACAGTCCCGTCACTTGTTCCGCAAACTCTTCTGCGGGCGCGACCTCCGTAACATAAATGGTGTCCTTGTCCACCAGTTCTTCCTCACCTTCAGACCCCTCACTCAATTGATCTTCTGGCACGGGTGTTTCATCCTTCTCCTCTCCAAGAATGTCCAGCATTTCTTCCACGCTTCGCTCTGCCTGCGCTGGGCTAGAGCCGGCTGGCGGCGATGCGCCGGTTGCAGAGGTGCCTGTAGCTGCAGGCGCTTCTATCGAGTAGAAAAAGAAGTAAATTAGTACTTAGTATGTAGTGCTGAGAACTTACAAGTAGTGATGAGAACTTACAATGGGGTATGGGCACTAGTATGTAGTGATGGGCACTTGTTATATAGTGATGGGCACTTACTATGTAGTGATGGGCACTTACTATGTAGTGATGGGCACTTACTATGTAGTAATAGGCACTTACTATGTAGTGATGGGTTACTATGTAGTGATGGGCACTTACTATGTAGTGATGGGCACTTACTATGTAGTGATGGGCACTTACTATGTACTGATGGTCACTTACTATGTACTGATGGGCACTTACTATGTAGATGACACACACATACATACATACATACATACATACACATACATACATACATACGTATACACACAGACATACATACATACATACATACATATCTATCTATCTATCTATCTATCTATCTATCTATCTATCTATCTATCTATCTATCTAGTGATGGGCACTTACTCTGTACTGATGGGAACTTACTATGCAGTGATGGGCACTTACTATGTAGTGATTGGCACTTACTGTGTAGTGATAGGTACTTACTATGAAGTGATCATGATGGGCACTTACTATACAGTGATGTGCACTTACTATATAGTGATG
>WBZZ01001592.1:182500-190000 GCA_019918135.1 Paulinella micropora
GCAGAGGTAGCAAACAACTGGCATACTCGACGAGGTACACTGTTGATAATAATAGTATGTAAAATTGCTGGCTAGCAAGGATGGTTATGCTCTCGGACATACTGTTATTAATTATAATGTGTCTAAGTGACCATCACTACAATTTAAGTGACAATCACTAATTGGTGAGTGACCATCACTATTAGTAAGTGATCAGCACTGCATTTTTAATGATCATCACTATGCATACATCCCTCCCTACGCACGCAATTCTGCTTGAACAGGCGCAAATATGTGCAAAAATATGGATGGCATTTTCCCAGAGAGCGAGTCAGACACTCTGCAACTGTAGCTGTAACACGACGTCCGCGGGCATCTCTGGCAATATCTGACTCAGAGGAAGAAGATGGAGTCGGACACCTTGCAGCTGGTCGCAGCGACCCTGCAGGACCCCCCTGGCACCTCTGGAGTTAGCTGGTCCAGACAATCAAGATTCGGGCCCGGACGATGAGGATGCTGATCTTTATCCAGCGTCCATCGAGGATGAAGAGATGCAAGGCTTGCGTCCTCCACGCTTGGCGGGGGGACGGCAAGGTGTGCCTGCTGCGTTATCGTACGCAGAGCAGTTTGTGCAAGGGCCTGGTCCGGCTTACGCAACAGCGACTGTGGCTCAAGTAGTCGCTGCCCTGTTGCAAATTCAACAGCGACACAATGGCATTCACGAAATCATGGAAGCTGTGTACGCCGTGATAAGAGACCTTGTTGTGCCAGATGCATCAGTAAGCAGTTGGCACAAAGTCAAGATGGCAGTTGCAGGCACAAGGGACCAAAGTACCATGATCCATCACAGGTACTGTTAAGATAAAATATCCAATATGTGTGATGAATTCGAATCCAATGTGTGTGATGAATGTGAATGAATGTTAGGTGTTACAACTAAGTGACCATCACTAACCTCTAAGTGACCATCACTAACCTCTAAGTGACCATCACTAACCCCTAAGTGACCATCACTAAACGCAAAGTGACCATCACTAACTATTAAGTGACCATCACTACATACTATGATGAAATACCTAATATGTGTGATGAATCCAATATGTGTGATGAATGTGAATGAATGTTAGGTGTTACATCTAAGTGACCATCACTAACCTCTAAGTGACCATCACTAAACTCTAAGTGACCATCACTAACCTCTAAGTGACCATCACTAAACGCAAAGTGACCATCACTAACTATTAAGTGACCATCACTACATACTATGTGAAATATCTAATATGTGGAATCCAATATGTGTGATGAATGTGAATGAATGTTAGGTGTTACTTGGAGTGTTCGCTTACTCCTGCTGCAGACAAGGCATCCGAATGCTCTAACGGACACCCCTTGCGAGGGGAAAGGGTTTTTGCGGCGGACATTGGTACGCAACTGGATGCAAGTATGGTGAACAGGACTTGGAACCAGCTTCAAGCAAGCAGGCAGGTCCACGACGCGCGAGCTGCCGCTGAACCAGGATTTATGTGCTGCATCCGCTGTTGACCCCGCTACAAGCTGAAAATGGAGCAAGCAGCGAGCTCTGCGGCGGGTGCACTGCAAGAGATCTGCGTCATACCAGTTTTGCTGTGATCCGATGGCACGCCTGTGGTTTCTACACAGTACAGTGCCCCCCACAGTGTATGGGTAAACACCATCAATAATATTGCCTTCTCTACATCAGGCGAGCTGTGGATGGGAGGCATAGTGGGAGGTCCGTATATCCCCCCAAGCCTGAAAACAGCCTTTTCAACTCTGGTCCATCAGCTGCGCCATGCATATTTGCCGCGTATGGTGCGTGACCGGGAAGGAGTCGAGAAGACATGCAGGGTCCTATGCTTAGGAGTGATGGCAGACGGCCAAGGTCAAAAGCATATCGCCGGTACTAATCAGAGCGGCAAGTACGCATGTCGCTGCTGCTTCACAGAGTTTGTCACAATCGGGAGCACTCATACTATCACTCCGGACTTTCGAGCCTTTCTCCCAGTCGGTCATCCCATGCGCACTGATGCTCGTTATGGACCGCCCTGTGCCACGGCTCCACCCCAAAACAAGACCAGCTGTGTGGTATGCTGCTCGAGCGTCGGACGTGCGACGACATAACGAAGGTCTTCGTCCGTTCCAAAAGCCGCACCATTCTCAAGGTGTCAAGTATGATAATGCGTGCCAAGGAATCCCTGCCTTCGATTCTGTGTTGGATATGATGGTTGATGGAATGCACGTTGACGAAAACGCCGTTACGCATATTGTTGCAATGACGTCGGATGACTCTGAAGGAAAGAAACATCCCAAACACAAGCCCCTGCCAGGTCAGCCAAGACCTGTACGCAGAGAGCGTGATGACACGGACGCCCAATACGAGGCTCGACTCATAAGAGAAGAAGCTCTCTTTGCTGCACGCGTAGCTGAATTGACCAAGATCAACAAGCAGTACTCGAACCTGGCCTTGGGAATGTCTATCAGGAAGGAGATCGACATACGTTACATGGCAGTGCGGGCACTGCGAGGGCAGCGTGGGACGGGGTCACCGTACGGAACATTTGGCAAGGCCAAGGTAGCGGACGCTTCGTTTTTCCTTCGTTTTTGTGGCCCTTGGATTTATGATGGTCTGGGCATCAACCAAGAAGTACTCAAGTGTTTAGCGCGTCTTTTTCGTGTTCTGCGCGTAACCAAACTGCGCAAAATACCTAGCGACCCAGTGGCATTGAACAACCTAGGCACGTGGATCACCGAACAGGTACTCTGGCAACAACAACAACAACAAAAAAAAAAAAAAAAAAAAAAAAAAAAAAGTAAACAGTAGTGATAGTCACTACCGTTTTAGTGATGGGCACTAGCTTTGTAGTGATGGGCACTAGACCGGTAGTGATGGGCACTAGCATCTTAGTGATGATCACTATAGTGGTCGTCATCATAGGGTATATTGTCTAGTCACTACTATCTTGACAATACTAATAATGATCATTGCATGCAAGATTTACATTGAATGGACGTAATGTATGAAGGTGAACATATCCTTGTAGGTAGTGAAGATTGCACGTGTCCTGCCCAGGACGGAGCATACCTTTTGGCTGCATCAACTTGTGTGTGGAGTTATGCATCACATGAAGAATTGGGGCCCTCTACCAGACACTTCTGCGTATTGGCTAGAGAGGCAGCAGAAGTTCCTGAAAGGCCAAGTACACAGCCAGAAAGACCCTGAAATGACTCTTTTCAAACGCTGGAGTGATGTTGCATGTCTGAAGACTACATTTGGACAGGCACTCTCCGACTTGCAACAAAGCGCTGCCATGCCAAACACCAGGAAGAAATGCTTTCAGTTTGATGAAAAACAGCTCCAGCTCCAGGTGAATCCGGATGAACCAAACAAGTTAATTTGTACAAAAAAGTACAAGCTAGCTGAAGAGCAGCGTACGGATGTCATTTTGTTCTTGGAAAAGTACTGGAGAGAGTTAGGACTTTCTCGAGTTGATGAAAACAAGATGCAAACAAATGAACGTCCTGATTTCTCTGCTCTTCGTTGTGACGTTACTAAGCACCGGAGGGCAGTCGTCCGAGCGGTGTGCATGATATGTGGTGAAGCATCCAACAAACGTTACGCAGGAGGAACATGTGCAGTTGCAAAGGAAGATCTAAAAAGAGATTTTCCAGGTGGGGTTCGCAGCAGTGCGAGATATGGTGCATATATCCGCTATTACCTTGCAGTGGCATTGACCAATCCAGACATAACTTTGGAACTCGCAGCGGTAGAGCTTCTGCGGTGCTACGCAGATCCCAAAAAGCGTGGTATGTGGCTATGTAAAGCGGTTCCCGATCGCAAAGAGAAATTGCAATTTCTCCCTTTGAGCTCATTGGAGATGCCTTGCGTGACTGCGGACGTACCTACCAAGAGTGGCTGCATGTATTGGATTCCGGTCGATGATTCCATTCTGCCTGATTATATGCAAGAGGCAGTGGATAGGTTGGTGGATGGTAAGGATCCTGCACCAGCACCTAACCAAGACATTCCTGAGGTTGATCTTGATGCGTTATATGCGAGCGACAGTGAGGCTGATCAGAAACTGCCAGAAGCAAGACAAATACTAGAGGTGAATCTGAAATTGTCAGATGATGAGGCGGACCAAGGTGGGGTGGACTCTAGGCCTGACGCTCCTAGTCTAAACGAGATTTTTGCGGCCCCGGACGGTGAGGAAAATAATGATAGCGATGCTGAGTACTTCTTGGATCAGCAGGAGACAGATGTAAGAAATTAATTGAATCCAGCAACATTTTAGACACAGTCTACTTTTTAAATCAAGACACTGATTATTAAAAATATCACAGTGACGCTCATATTTCATACAGAGACAGAGTATTGATAACTTTAATATGATGTTCAATATAACTAGTTCCGGTCACTATGACCTTAGTGATAGACACTCACAAGGTAGTGATGGTCACTACATTATGACACTTAGTGATGATCACTAGACTTGTATTAGCTTGAGCGTGTAGTGATCATCACTGAGACACACTCTAAACAAGATCACTACCCTAGTGCTCGTCACTATGGTTTTTATCACTAACTTTTTTTAGTTTTGTAACACATCACTAACGTAGTGATGGTCACTACGTATTTCATCACTAACGTTCATCATAGATCACTAGTGTAGTGATGATCACTACGTGTTTCATCACTAACTTTTTTTAGTTTTGTAACACATCACTAACGTAGTGATGATCACTACGTATTCCATCACTAACTTTCATCAAGATCACTAGTGGTAGTGATGATCACTACGTATTTCATCACTAACTTTTTCTAACTTTTTCAATAATGCAAATGGGTAGTGATCATCACTACCCTCATCACTAAGAAAAAATATTCATCACTACCAGCGTAGTGATGCATCACTACGTGCTAAGTGATCATCACTTCATTTCATCCGTGTAGTGATGTTTGAAGGGGAGGTTTCCAGGGGCCTCATTTTCTTCGCTACCTCGGCCGGTCAGTCACATATAATTGTGACACCTCAGACGTACCATCAGAAGGGCTGCACACAAAAAAAAAAAAAAAAAGGCGCACATGCCGTGACTGAAAACACTTACTATTTTCATCTCTGCATTTCTCCTCTCTCCCTCTCTCTCTCACACTCTCCCTAGGGAAAACAACACCGCATTGTAATATAATTTGTTATTCGTCTATACCTTTTTTTCCTTGCTTCTCATGTACATGTCTGTCGACGCCGGACCGACGTCTGCCTGTCTGTCTGTCTGCCTGTCGACGTCTGTCCGTCTGTCTGTCCGTCTGTCCGCCTGTCTGTCAGACTCTGTCAGACTCTGTCTGTCGACGTCTGTCTGTCTGTCGACGTCTGTCTGTCTGTCTGTCTGTCTCTCTCTCTCTCTTCTTCTTCGTTTTTATTGAGAGAACAATTTTTACAATCGGACTCAAGGATCGTCCACGTGAAAAGTATAGCTATTAAGTCATACCTTTATCTAAGGAAAC
The DNA here is from genome assembly GCA_019918135.1 of Paulinella micropora. Lineage (NCBI taxonomy): Eukaryota > Cercozoa > Imbricatea > Euglyphida > Paulinellidae > Paulinella > Paulinella micropora. Next base: position 188,001 of record WBZZ01001592.1, read on the forward strand.
CTAGTTATTAAATCGAGCGTATTAATTGAAAGTATTAATATTAGGTTGCTTGGTATTAATCTTATTAATATTAATGTTTATGTTTAGATATGTTGCGTAATATGTAGCTTAAGTATTCATGTTATTAATATTAATGTTTATGTTTGCATCAGTAGTAATATACTAGAATGATCGGAGTGAGTGAAAATTAGTAGTTCAGTGAATATGTCTGGACAGTAGTATGAGAAGGGAGAGGGAAAAAAAAAAAAAAAAAGGAGAGAGAGAGAGAGAGAGAGAGAGAGAGAAAAGAGAGGGGCAAGTGAAGGAGTGGTTTGTTGGTGTGGTTGGGAGACCATATTCGTTGGACGGAGTCCGGCGGAGGATTCTTCAAAGATCATGCTGGTGGATGGTTGCTGTTGTGTGTGTGTGTGTGTGTTTTTTTATATAAACTTATTTATGCATATATAAATATATATATGTATGCATATAAGTTAATTATTAATTAATTAATTAATTTTTTTTTTGTTTTTGATGTTTTTTTGTGTGTGTGTGTGTGTGTTGTAGTCATTGTTGTTATTATTATCATTATTATTATTATGTTTTTGTTGTTCTAGGAGGTGAGCTTTTATCCGCTTTTTGAAGATGTTGAGTGATGTTGTGTCCTTGATATCTTGTGGGAGTTGGTTCCATTGATGCAGGAACAGTTTTGTTTGATATGGGGTGTTGTGGTCGATGAATAAGTTGCTTTTGATTGAGTGTCGAGTATGGTATGAATGGATATGATTTGTTGGGGTGAAGGTGTTGTCGTGTAGTGGTCTGTTGAGTTCTTTGGCGGGATGGATGAATGGGTGGATTTCTATACAAACTCTTAGTTTATATAGTTGAGTGATATCAAGGATTTCGAGTTGGTCGAGGAGCGGTTTAGTATGTGATCGGTAATGAGTCTTGGCTATTATTCTGATGATTTTTTTATGTATTTTTATGAGTGGTTGTATGTATTTTGTTTTTGTCATGGGTCCCCCAGATGGAGATGTGTTGAATGAGATGAGGGAAGATGTGCGTGTAGTATAGTTGTTTCATGATTGTTGTGTGGAGAAATTGTTGTGCGTATCGGAGAGAAGTGATTGTTGGCTGTAGTTTGCGTATGATGTTGCTTATGTGTTGATTGTATCGCAGGTTGTGTTGGAGTGTTATGCCTAGTAGTTTGGCATGTTTACATTGTTCAAGTGTGTAGTTGTTTATGTTTATTGTTATGTTCTGTTTGGTTTTGTGGAAAATTGTGTATGTTGTTTTGGTCGGGTTTGGTACGAGGTTGTTGGAGTGGAAGTAGTTGATTAGTTTGGTTATTTCTGTCTGTGTTTTTTGTTGTAGGTTGTTGGGTGATTTTGCTGTTATTATAAGTGTTGTGTCGTCTGCATGTGTGTATACTGTTCCTTGTTTTATTATGTTTATAATGTCATTAATATATAGCAAAAAGAAAGTAGTAGATAGCGTGCTGCCTTGCGGAATGCCATGTGTTATAGTGCGTTTGTGTGATTTTGCGTGCTGTGTGTGTACTTCTTGAGCTCGGTTTGAAAAGTAGGATGCAAAGAAATTAACAGTGTCTCGGAAAAATTGAAGTTTGTCCTGAGTTTCTTAATTAACTTTGCATGTTCTACTGTGTCGTAGGCTTTTGACAAGTCTACGTAAAGCGCTAGCACGAGTTCTTCTCTGTCTTTGTGTTTGTGTATTTGGTTTAGGATAGTCTGGACTGTCATTGTCGTGTTTGAGTTCGGGCGGAAGGCGTATTGCGTATGTGATATTATGTTATGTTTCGTTAGATGGTCCATGACTTGTTTATTTATTATTGTGTCGAAGATTTTAGCTATTATTGGTAGTAATGAAATAGGTCTGTAGTTTACTGGCATGCTTGTGTCGCTAGCTTTGTATATTTCTATTACTTTAGTTGTTTTTAGTGCATCTGGGTAACTATTTTCCTTTATTGCTTTATTAAATAGTTCTGTGAGCGTGGGTGCGATGTA
>WBZZ01001593.1:0-2500 GCA_019918135.1 Paulinella micropora
GCTCAAGTATGGCGGCGCCTACATCAATGGCTACTTAACGCAGTACTTCAACTGGATTCGAGAAGCCGAGAGGACTCCAAAAGCTTGGGGCAAGGGAATCATCGTCAATATCCCCAAGGGTGGGGATCCTACGGATCCTGACAACTGGAGGGATGTCTCGGTTATTAGTTGCCTTGGTAAGCTGTATCTGTCCTTATTAGCTACTCGTCTAACGCTCTTCGTGGATGGCCCGGATAAGCTACGTCCAGAGCAGGGAGGCTTCCGCCCGGGGCGTCGCACTACGGATCAGGTCTTTACCCTTTGGCAGAGGTTGAAGGGGCGTCAGCTGCAGAAGCGGGAGTCGTATGTCCTGTTCGTCGATCTACGCAAGGCTTTCCCGTCTGTTTGGAGAGATGGCCTATTTGAGAGGCTCTGGAAGCTGGGTGTAAGGGGCAAGTTCTGGCGCACGCTACGCAGGTGCTACGAGCAGACTTCGTCGCAAGTGCTAGTTGATGGAGCACTCACCCCCGAAGTACTGGAGGGTGTAGGCGTCCAACAGGGGTCCCCTCTCTCTCCCACACTCTTCAACGTCTTTATGGATGAGCTGTGTGATCGGCTGGCGAGTGCCCTCAAGATCACGGATGTGAAGCGGCTGAACGACAACAAGGCACTTCTATACGCGGACGACGTGGCCCTCATCGCTCACAGTCGCACCGAGCTCCAGAAGATGGTCAATGTTGTGGCCAAGTTGGCGGAAGATTACCGGCTGGAAGTCAACTTGAAGCCCGGCAAGACGGAAATCATGCCCATTTACACGTCGAGCAAGGCGAAACGACCAAGTATCAGGGAGCGAGGTGAGCCCGTGGTGTGGTTTCGCGGCCAGAAGCTTTGTGTTACCAGTCAGTACAAGTACCTGGGAGTGGTTATCACCGACGACCTGAAGTGGAAGGAGCAGGCCCTGCGGGCTACGCGTGTCACTGAAGTCGCCACCGCAGGTTGGTACTCTTTGTGGTGTGCAGGTGAGATACAAGCTAGGTATCGTCTCATGTGCTGGAATCAACTTGTGGGAGCCAAGCTGAAGTACGCCTTCGATGTCTGGCGTGCCCCCGTATCGCAGCTCACCAAGCTGGAGGCAGCAATGCTGCGCCCCATGAGGATGATTCTCGGCATCAGCCCTAAGACAAGCAAGTGGATTACACTCTTTCTGGCGCGCTCTTTGAGTGCGGAGCGTTTGCGGCGGGCGGCGCAACTGAAGTTCTATGGACGGCTGCGTGTTCTACCGGAGGAGCGATTTCCTGTCATCGCATCTCAAGTCAAATCCGACTGGACTGCGGAGGCCGAAGGCGCTATCAGGGACTCAATCTACAACAAGGGCTTCAGGAGCTCCTAAATAGCTCAGAGAAGGACCTCGAGGGTTGGAGTTCGACTGTGGACAAGTGGGCCCTTCAGCAGGACGTCAAGATGGTGCAGCAACTGATGTGGGACAAGCGAGAGGCAGGCAGCGATCTTACTGATGGCCTGCGAGTCATCCTAAGACAAGTCTTTGGAACTAAGGAGTTCCCAAGATGGGTAGCCCTTGATGATGCGCATTATAATCTGCTTCGGAGAAGGTTGCTCAGCTGCAACAACCGCCTTCGGTTGTACCGCAGCAAGTTGGTCAGTGGCATGTCCCCTCGCTGCTTCTGTTGTCATGATGCTATCAATGAGTCCCTTGCGCACTTCTTATGGGATTGCCCCATGCATGAGGGGAGACGTAAGCAGCTGTTGCTGAGTATGCAGAGGCTCGGTGGCATGGCTGTGGGGGGTGCTGAGGGGGATGGAGGGAGTGAGGAGGGTGGTGAGGTCGTAGGCGGTGGGGTTGTGGTGGAGGATGTGTTGCTTGGGCGGGAGCGGGAGGGCTCTGTGCGGCAGGGTTGGGATGATATGTCGCCTGTGGATCAATCACGATTGTTTTGTAAGCTTTTTCAGGGGAAGTCGCGCTTCCGCAGTAACTTTAGGCTTGCTGCGTTGTTAGGGGTTACAGCGTTGCGTCCCCCTCCAAAGTTGGATGTGTTGTTTGGATCATATGTGTCTGAGTGTTGGTCTGCTAGGGAGGGTAAAAGGGAGGAGCTTGGGGTGGAGGATGGGGGCGAGGAGGTGATTGACCTCACTGAGGTTCCATCAGCTTCTGTCCCACCCTCTCCCCCAAGTGACGTTGATGTTGCGCGGCGCGGCCGTCCGCGCAGTGTGGACGTCCTGGCTAGAGAGAGGGGTTCGGGAGTGCAGCGTAGTGTCTCCGAGTTCTTCTCTTCAGCTAACACCCTCGCATCTAGCTCTTCATTGACTTCACAGCCCCCATCTGCCCCTGCTGTTGCTGTTGCTGCTATGTGTGTTTGGTGTTCTGACAATGTCCAGGATCTGGATCTGATGCTATAGTCTGAGGAAGCCTATTATTATTATTATTATTATTATTATTATTATTATTATTATTATTATTATTATTATTACTATTATTCTTATTAGGCGCTTGAAGGTGCACCTG